>JARJCQ010000155.1:0-112620 GCA_029281465.1 Mycena epipterygia | reverse complement strand
ACCAACCTTCATATCGGCGAATCGGCTTCGCGGTAAGTCCAAGCGGACTCCAAGGTTAGTCCTTTTTTTCTCATCTCTGGAGTCCAGTGACCGCCGGCCTGGTGGCAGCGTTTTCAGCGGCTGGCCAGTCCTGGAACTCTGACTCAAGTATAACATTTCTCTACTTCACTTACTCCATGGATCCAGATCATGTCGGAACCCTACGCGGCTAAATTTGCACATTTGCGATCTCCTTTTCACAGTAAATGTGATAGTGACTCTTCACCAACTCTCTTACTCCAACCACAATGGCATCGACAACCTATCTCACCCTCTCTAAGGAGGCATTGCTTCATGTCGTCGCACAAAAAGCTCCTTCTGGCGGTTCCGCATGTGCGACGATTCGTGGCAATATCGCTGGCTCTGGGCTATCAGGGGACCAGGACTCGGACATAAACATTCCCGAAGACGTGAGGCTATATGTCGACAACCTTCTATTCGACGTACCTCAGATAAAGCCTGGTGTAGGGTCTCAGCGACAAGTCTCCTGATCCACGCCCTAGTTCGCCGGGGCCCACCTCTCTAAAAGGTAATGAGCAGGATATCGCTTTGGTTCTGGTTACTAACATGCACGCAGCAGGTCTGGTATCTGAACTTCGGACCAGCACTATCAAAGGGCACTTGCGTACACGGTCGTTGTCCTCGGGCATGAAATCATGCACTCCCCGGTCCGTACTGGTATTGAATTTACCCGATCTCGTTGTCACGGATATCTTTACCACCTCACCTCAAAGCCAACCGCGGTGTCCTAATCTGCCGCCTTGCTCCCCACCTCCCTTTCAACGTGGGAACCGTGGGCGAAGGGCGAAGCCAGGGATTGGTTTGAAGGAAATCTGACCGGCGGGTGCGGCATCGAAGCCGTGGACAAACACAACTCTCTCAGACACCAAGATTTGCCGTGCCTGAAAACTATATCCTCCAAGTAAGAGTTTGTCAACACACCACTCCTCAAGCTGATTTGTTGTTCGCAGCAAATTTTTCGGGTGTACGCGAGAGCGTCGGTTCAGGGGGCTTTCACATCTATTTGGTATCAATATATTCGGATTCACCCAAATTGTTTGCCAGCGTCGCGCGACGAAATTGTACCCTTTGTGGCATTGGGGTATTTATTTTTTAGGGATGTATTAATTGAGATGGTTATTGGCCCCTCCTGTATTTTTTTCTCCCGTTGATTGGACGTGTACATTGCGATCCCTGCAGTGTATTTTCTATCGCTCTGTTAACTCCTGCTCCTCGGGGACCATCGGTACGTTCTTCCACAGACAACTGCGGCCCTTTTCCATTCAGATTCAAGTTACCGCCGTGATATTTGAATAGGTTCTAAGAAAGGCTCTGTTACCTGTTCCGAACTCGATCGACCCTTACAGCAATACACTGGAAACAATTTTGGTCAATAAACCATAATTCACGTAGCTCACGGTCCGAGTTTAGAACAGGGAGATCTAGAGGTATGTGAAACTGGCAGCCCTGGAAGCCTTGAATCGAATGAGTTCAACAAAGCAAGACTCGGAGAAAAAAGATAAAGGCTGACCTCGGAATAGGCGTCCGTAGAGACTGCACCATGCACGTGGCGACGATTTTCGCGAAAAATGCGAAGCAGGTCAAACTGGAATATGGATGACGGAAATTCTTCACCTGGGGCTCAATCGTCGTGCAAATCTCCGAGCAAGTAATGAAACAAAAGTCACATTCATTGACCTAAGAAAGGAGTTAGCTCTTGCGATAACTCCACTGACAAGCCGGATGCCGCTGGTATGTAACTTGGATTAAATGCGATCGTGAACCATCCAGTACTATCGCATTGAACGGTCAACGAGTGACTCAGATTACAATATACTTGAAAATAAAATATTATATACTTAGTCACCGTGGTGGACATTAGACCTCGAGCAAGCAAGCGTAATACCTGGAATCTGATCACGTCGAATCGTCAGGATGCACAAAATGTATTCGATTCGCTTACTTGGGTTGGATGAAATGGATGAGAACCGAGTCGGTTCGTGGATTTAAACCTGCATATTACAAGGCGTAGCAACACCACTCGAAATTTGAAGCATGCATCGAATCGACTTGAGGACGATATTAGCCAAGGATCCCGCACAGAAAACAAGGTCAAAACTCGCAACGATGGTGAGCCGAGATACCCGAGAATCCGGATAGAATGGTACGAATTTGAGGTGTTAGTTGAATTCGGGTGAACTTGAGCATTGAATGCAAGTGGATATCTTGGTCAAGTATTCTGGTACGATATGAAATTAAGTAGTTGAATATGAGTCGGACAGACCTTGTTGAACGTTGATAAGAACGAATTATTGGTTCATCGGGTCAAGTTATCCGAACCAGGTTAGTCCGAGATGAGACCAGTCAAGTATGGGACATACCTTGAACGTCACGTGTGTAGTTGGTTGAAGTAGCAAGAGTGCAAGTAAACTACAACGAAAGGTCGATGTAAACCATTAAAATCGAGGCTAAGATAAGAATTAATTTTGTCGGATATGGGTTGACACGGTCGAAGTTGTATGGTGAGCTTAATTACATAAGTAACGCAGTTAAAGAAAGTTCAACTACTGAAATGGGGATGACTCGGGCCTGAATCGAAAAGGCATCTTGTGGAGTGTAACATGTGAGCAGACGGGGGCCATCTTCCACAGAGTCGGTGTTGGGTAGGGTCTTGTTTATAATTCCCCGGGGGATTATAAACGGTTTATTAATTTTGGTTTATAAACAGGCCGTTTATAAACGTGTTTATAAACCATTTTCCCTATATAGCCTAAAATACGAGTTTTTGAGCTTCCCCGTCCCATGTCTTGTTCGCCGACGCCTTCCTACCACCTTGGGTGTCAGCCACAACGTCCTCCGACCAGTCTGCGAGACTGCGGATCGCATCCGCGCCCTCAACCGGTTTATCCGAAAGCAGATCCCGGAAAATGGTAAGCGGCTGTCAACACCGTCACGGTGTGTGTCGAGCGTCGTGTCCCACATTGAACCGATCGCGGGAGGTTGAGCCGTATATCCTCTACTGCATTGAGTGCCTCCAATCCAGCTTGGCATTCAAGGGTAATGGCGAGGTGTGGTTGATTTTTGGCAGCACCTTCAGTCGTGAGGTCGACAGTCTTAGACCGCTTGGCATCGGCGAAGAGACCTTTGACAGACCGCCATTTGAGAGATGGAGCCTTCGTCTCTTTTGGCTATCATTATCGTCAGGCATGAACAACGGTTGAGGAAGAAACTTACCTTTTGAGTGGCAGCCCGGGCTACCCGCCGATTGTGTTGGTAGATCTTCGTCTGATTAACTATGGTACGGGCATCTTGATTTGCGCGATCCCGTGTATCAATCCGCGTGAAGCGTGAGACGGTTCGTTCCTCGGGCATTGAGTTTGCCATGATCGAGAATATTTTTTGGGCAACAAACTTCAACATTCATTGAGTAAAGCGTTCAATTCCAACAATTGGGTTGCTTACAGCGAGAATTGATGCCTCCGGGAGCTCGTCCAAAGAGCGCCAGTATTGCATAGCCTTTGACCATGTGTTCGAGCGCACGCTGAAGGGCGGGTACTGGCGTGTATATGCCTCAAACTGTGATTTGAATGCAGTCATGACGCTGGCCGCCGATGAATAGCGCCGAAATGAAGGGGCATCACGACCAGATTGCAACTCTTTTGCGAGCACCTGGAACAGGAATTCACCTACTTTCTGATAGCTCGGCATCGAATCGCGAAGATCCTGGTCGGTGATGCCAGTGGTCGGGCCGGGTGTTGTCACCGCTGTTGGTTTGACAAGTTGGTTGGCAGACGAGCGGAAGAGGATGGGACTTTTGACGTGTTCTGAATCCGAATCAAAAAGTGATATGACTGAATGGATAGACATATACTTGCCCGGATCAAGGAAAAATCCTGAGAGAAAAAGGTCCCGCTTGGACCGTGTATCATCTCGTCGTATCGTTTATTGAAGATCGAACAAACCTGTTCCTGGACGTGGGTCGGGACGGAAAGTGAATTTTCTTCGAAGAAGTCGCGAAGAACAGCTGAGATGGCGACGTAGAATTTGAACACATCACCAACAGTCACTTCAATGCCTTCCAGGCATTTGATGGCCCTGGCAATGGGTTCGAGAATATGGCAAAGTTGTTGAAGCTCCAAGTTGAAGTCCTGGAATACGCGCGTCTGTTTGAACCATCCCAACTTATCCTGAAATTACACTGGCCGTAAAGTCGCAGTCACGACGGAAAATTGCAACGCACCTTCTCGGCATCGACATTAATGATTCCACTCTGGATCAACTCCACAATCGGTGGAAGACAGCGCAACAAGGAATACCCGGCCCAGTACAAGGTGCCGAACCGGGTTTTGCCGATTTTCTCGAGACCCTCGTTTATGTCGCGGATGACACGTAGTGCCTTCAAATGAGTGGCCGAATACGTGGAATGCGAGAAGTAGGTTATTGTTACTCTTGATTTCCCAATGCACTAATGGCAAATTAGTACGTTTGAGAGTGATGGAAAAGAGATACTTACGTCGACGAAATATTCAATTTTGCAAATATCTTTGATCGTATTGGAAAGGTGGTGGTTGGGATCAGGGACTATGAGCACAGTAGCCACCTCCGCCTGTGCGAGCTCTCTACCGAGCTTAGTATTTCCCGTGCTATCGGAACCGATGGAGGCGAAACGTTCCCTCCCCATCAAGTCCATAACCTGTAAACTTGCAGCGCATAGTGGTATAATGATATATCACCAGTCTCTGATTAGAGACGTGCAGTGATGTATCAGGGCCTGTGGCTCAGAGATCTGCATGATGTATCGGCGCGGAGGCTGATCTATATCGGGTTCAATTGTTCTGGATCAGTCCATAATTGTTCTGGATCTGTGTTCTGCGGCGCCCGCTGGCGGGGTAGCCGAGGCTAGCCATCGGGTGGCAATGCTCCTCAGGTGACGGCGGCTTGTTTACGTGTGTTATCAATCAGCCTCTTCAAGTCTCCCACATCCTACGCTCATCCCCGCCGCTGCGCGGCTTCCCTCCCCTCCATATTCATATGCAGACATCCTTATCAATACCCCATAGATCTTGGCCTTCGTGTGTGCCTGGCCCTCTGTACGGGCCGTGTTGCCGGCTTCATATAATCCTGCAGCTCAGCCATTTGGGCCGTTCCTGCGCGCTACAGCTCCGGCGGGACGTCAAAGATAGCTTCTGTATTTGTGTACCTCTCACCCCAGCTCAAAATCGCGTCTATACACTCTCTGTTCACCCCGCACCAGCGGTTTTGGCCTGCCACATCGCCCGCTGTTTGCGCCGCTCCTGCTGGCCCTGGTATCGGCGGGAGGCCATAATACGCTCGGTAGTATGTCCCCCTCCTGTTTTCGCTCAAAATTGTGTCTATTGGTGATCCAGTCGCTGCGCGCCCGCGGTTTTACTCTCCCCGCTTCCCCCGTCATTCCTGCTCCTCCTGCTGGCTTCACCATCGGCGGAATGTCAGCAAACGCTCGGTGTCATCTGCCCCTCACTTTGAAGACCAAAACTATGTGAATCGGCCATCAATCCACCGAGCACCGGCATTTTTGATGCCCTGCCTCTCCCGCCGTTTACGCCGCTCCTGTTCTATCCAGAATTGGCGGGCTGTAGGAATATTCTCCGTCTCATGTACCCTTCTGGTCGGAGTCCCAAATCGTGTCCGTCGGCCGTTTGTTCACCGCGCGCTGGCGGTTTTGATGCCCACGCTTTCCCCGCCTTTTGCGCCGCTCCCGTGCACTCCTGCATTGGCGGGGAATGAGCGCGCCTCGGAACCATCCCCCATCCGCTGCGGGAGCTCATATTTCGTCTGTACGCCCTCTGCTTACTGCGCACCGGCAGTTTTGTTGGTCCCGCCTCGCCTGCCGTTTGCGCCGCGGTTTCGCGTCCGAATACAGGCGGATGTCAGCGCGAGCTTTAGCCATCTTGCCCCTCCATTTTTTGCCCGAAAGCGTGTCTGTAAACCTCCGCTCACTGCGCCCAGCGGTTTTGATCCTCCTCTCCCACCGCCATCTCCGGCGTCCTTGCGCCTCCCGGTGCCGGCGGGATATTGGCGCGAGCTTTATGACATTTTTCCTATCTTTGGAGCATGAAATCGTATCCGTACGCCCTCTAGTCATTGCGCACCGGCTATTTTAGTGCCGGCACTTATCCCACCCTTTGCGCCGGCGGCGCAGCTCTTGCGCATCCCAGTACTGGTGGGGATGTCCGCAGCGGTTTTGGAAGATCCATCAATCATAGTTGCTTCCTTGCCCGTTTTTATATATCCTGAATCGGTACTCGTGCCTGTTTCGCCCGCCCTTCCTGTAGTCGGTATCTCACTTGACCTTCAATGTTACTCAATAGCTGGATAATTCAATCTTATCTTCAATGAGCTTATTTGATCACCAGTTCACGGTTTGAAGGATACACTAAGCTATTTCGCTTTAGCGGATTAAGCGCCGTCGGCGCCTAATTTCCGCGTTGCCTCGACCTACTCCCCCTGCGGGCGCGTTCGATCTAATATGGCTGGTGGTTCATCCACCAACGTTCCATGTGCCTGCGGCATATGTCTCCTTGTCATTACCATTATTTGAAAGTGGAACTTCAACTGTTTCTCATACTGCCGCTCCCAACATGATTCTCTCTCCTTTACCCTATCCCTCGATGTCTCACTCTTTACAGGTCGCGAATTTGGGCTAACACGAGAGGCAATGGTACTCACAATCCTCAAAAAATATCTATTCGGGTGAAACTACGCAATGAAGTTTGCTGCAATCCAGTGAACCTCTACATCCTACTATCAGTCGTATGTTATTCTTAGTAACATTCTCCCGTATTTCTAGCCATATATCAGTCCAAGGTGTAATTGAGGATCACCAGCGGATATACTTTGACTCTAAAGACAACTTTCTTCCAAAGATTTCCACAGATATTTGGGAAAGTGGACCCAGACTCGTTATGCCAGGCTCTGAACCGGCCAAAATCTACACTCCGGAAAAAAAGTTTTCAATCTCGGAGCTTTTGGATATTCGAGTTCCGCCAGTCAAACTATCGTATTGCACGGTGAAATCCTTGCACGCTGATTTTGAATGGTCCGATATGGGCAGTTTTAGTACCTATTGCGAAATTTTGACTTCTCAAAAGCATACCTTCTGAGGTCATGTATGAATCCAGTTTATAGGTGTAGGACTTGCTATATACTCACAGAATGCCATACGATACAAAGTTAGGCCTGAGACTCGTCTAGATTCAGATGCACCGTTCAATGCTCTGAACCAGTCGGAACGAGGAATCGGCAGAAGGGGGGCTGAAATCGCGGAACTTCTGACATATTCAGGTAAGTTGGCTAAACAATCGTGTTTCACGTTGAAATACGTCCAGAAATGAGCTTCAGATGGTGCAATACGTGTGGTTTTATACATGTTGCTAATATTTGACCTCCCCAGAATAAAATTCTGAGTAGAGGGAGAAATTCAGTTTGGAATTATAAGACTTTATCCATGCTCAGCTATGGAGAGAATGACATACTCGCCCAACAGTGAAGGAAAGTTGTTTCGCCACATTGCCGAAACAGGAATCTTTCTTTCGAGTGCTGCAATCCTACAGGTTTTGATGTATTCGACTTCAGTTAGTCGAATAATGATTTTTATATGTTGAAATACCCGAGAAATGAGCTTCAGATGGTGCAATACGGACGGTTTCATGCTGTTGCTAAAACTTGACCCCCCAAAATAATACTCTGAAGTCAGAAATGAATTTTCCTTGGGGTTATAAAATTTCAGCTAGATTCAGCTAGCGAAATAATGCAACACCCACTCTACAGGAAACAAAACTGTGTTTTGTCAATCGCCCGATCGGGCTATTGTGATGTGTTTGCTTTCGATCAAAAATGACATCTTGACGGCTTTTCTCCCTTGTACTCTCGCTACATCTCACGTCTCTTCAGATCCAGCCCTCCAGAAACCTAGGTGTACCTTCCAAAGTGCTGAAAATTGTATATTCCACCTCAAAACTTCCGTCGTTTCCCCACCCTGCGGCCCGCTAGTATCTTCATTGGTAACACTACATCCAGCTTTCCTGGAGGCCCCAATCTTCGTATTCGCCACTAAATCCGACGGTTCTTCTCCCAAGATATATTAGAAGGTGTTGGAACATACATGTTGTGATTATGGGGATAATTAGGTGCGCTACAGTTGATTCCAGTTATTCCACTACACTCGCGCGTTCCCTTCGTCGTTCTGAAGGCCCGACACCGACACAAGTACAGTCGCATTTTACACTTGATATAGAATGATATAAATCATGATTGGAAACCAAGAGATCGTCCGCAAATCACCTGAATACAAAAGTGAGTCGACCGCGTAAACCCTATCAAGTGCGTGCGCTGCACCCGTGCATGTCGGCGATACCGCAGTTCGTCGAGGTCCCAGGGGCCGTAGAGAGCATGCCCGCGCGTCGCACAGCGCGAGCTGCGTGGATGTAGGTGCAGCCGGCGCGCAGAAGCGTCCCGGGCACCGGAACAAGAGCGGGATGATGAGCCGTGTATCTACGCCCGCAGCGCGCATAGCGACCTCCTGGCTGCAGAAGAACTGGCGTGCGGATCAGGAGGAGCGGGGTAATGAGACCGGGGAGTCCACGAGCCGCGCCTGAACGCCCGCAACGCGCAGCGAACGTCCTGGGGGCAGCTGCGCTAGCGCTCGAGTCGAGAGCAGTATGGAGGCTTGTCGCGAGCATGGGGCCGCGGTGTTCACGAGCCGCGTGAACGCCCGCAGCCCACAGCGCGCAACCCGCGAACGTCTTGGCTACAGCAGGGTCGGAAGGAGCGGAGGAGTGTCGCGGGCTCGTGGAACGAGAGCGCGAGAACTGGGTCGGGTCGGGAGGAGCCGTGCCCGGGGAACGGAGGCGCATGGCCGATGAGCGGCGCGTAAATGCGCGCAACGCGTACAGCGACCATCCTGACGGCCGGACCGGGTGCCAGCGCAGGGCTGGGCAAACAAGTAAGCAGAATCGATCTGCGAGCCGTATGGGCGCAAATGTGGATGCTGGACCGTGCGTGGCCGGGATGGGATGCTTCGAGTACGGCAGAGGAATAGCACAATGCTAGCGGGATGCGAGCGCGTCTCGCGCACACCAAGGATGAGCGATGTGAAGGGGAAACAGCGGAGCGGGCTGCGTAGGATATATTTGGCAATATCCCATTAAAAATCGAAATTGCGGCGACTGAAGCCCAGGCCCTCCATTTGGTCTTCTGCACTGGGGTCCTCAATATAACAGCTGCTTCGCCACCAATTTTCGCCGCAGTCGGCGTCAAACCAAGGAATTGCCCTGCTCGTCGTTGATGGCTCGAGCTCGTCGTGCCATCAATATGATGCAGTTATGTCAGCCCGCCTTTTGATCTCTGTGCAACCGTGCCCACCCAAGCGAGCCCAAGCGATATCAGGCGACGCCCCAGGGTCTGATAAACCCAAACAGGAAGACCTCTGAGGTGATATATCACACACGTCTCTGAGCCAGAGGGTATGATACATCATTGCACGTCTCTAACTAGAGACGATGATATATCACCCACCCACGATCTGGTGAAACTTGATCAACAGGAGCGCAAATGAAATCCCGCACAATCTCACCTCAAGGATCAAATTTTTGATATGCACCCCTGTGTGCGAGAAACCAGAGGCTTCATCGCCTTTGATAAAATAGACCTCGCGGTCTGGCGTGGTAACGTGGACAGTATAGATCGACTGCTGCCCGAGAGTCGTGCCACCGTCATAACCTAAGTTTAGATTGTACTGTTTCTTGAGATCTGCGATTGCCAGGAGCGTTACTCTAGCGGCCTCGGCGGGAATGTAGTTCTCAGAAAAGGTAGAAGCGACCTTGATACCATTGCCGGGCTCAAGATGGTCAACGAGTGCTCGGAATGCGGCGTTATTAACAAGTGCAGGCGGAACCCCGGCGTCACAGATAAGGTTCATGGTGAGGTAGTTAGTTTTCTCGATATGGGCCTCTCGCGCTGCGGCTTTATTGTAGTCTCTCCTAGACAGACGCTACAACAATTTTGGTGCTCGTACCTCGCATGTTGTAGTCTGTTGATAAGCTTGATGCCATGATCGCTCGCCGCGTTATTACAAATCATCGGAGTTTGAAAAGATTCCCACGTTCATTACCAGCGACAGCGACGTGTCTTCTCGCTCTTCCACCATCTCTCGCGGCTTCACTCGGCCCACACGACGCATATAACCACAACACCCATCCACTAGAGTCCCAATATGGATGCACATACCCCACAACCATCTGTTAGACTTGTTCGTGGATACACCAAGCGTCCGCCGCCGCTTGAAATCCCTACTCTGGAATCCATTCGTGCCCGCGGCACCTCTTCGTCTACCAGCAGCTCCACAGCACCATCCCCTTCTTCTGCATCCACCCTGGTTCCCTTACGTGCTGAAAAATGCTCAGTCTGGCGCAAAATGAATGATGTAATTCGCACCTATGGTTTCGACAGCCTCGGTGAATTCCTCTCCGTGCTGTTTCACCCTCGCGTCCGCGGCGAGAAAGATTCACGCAGAAAGCATCACAGACAGGCTGTAGGCACGTTTTTGCAGGGACAATCCAAAATAACGATGGCCCATATTATGCCGCTTATTTATAATCACCATAAAAGTCTTGCACTCGCGGATTTCAAGTTCAAGATTGCGGCCGGCCTTGCGCGCTGCTGTGACATTTTCATGGCAATACACAAATGCAGGAATGCCGAGTTTGCCAAGCTCGAGCACCTAAGAATGGTCGATATCAGTGCAGCAACAAAAACACGTAACAATAATCCCTTGCGGTAGTGCGCGACCCGGAAGATCTGGGTAAAGATGACGATTCCGGGCTGTTTCTCTTACTACAATAATGGGAACAGCAAAGAGAGCAGACTTTCCACTGCCGCTAACCATACAGCATAGAACCTTTTGGCCGTCGAGGATGCGCTTGACCAAGTCTTGCTGGGCAGGATAAAGCCCGTCCTTCCACTGCGGAATTTGTTCCTTCACGATTTTGTTGATGGTAAGGTCGCCTTGGGGGTCGCGCCAACGGTAATTGGGTGTCATAGCAGTTGATAGAGCATGAGGGAGGCCAAGGAGAGCGAGAGAGTAGTGATGGTGCGGACAAAAGGGCCGTGGGAATATAATTGAAAGTCCGATGATTTGTAATAACGCGGCCACCTATACATGGTGGCGCGGTTAACAACAGACTAGCTTTATTGTCGGCTCCGGTGCTTTTGAAAACGGCAAAAAAATCCTGTTTTGTAGAGCTAGTCCCATCAACCACTCGCGCGCCAAGTGATTTTCCGGCATTCGCCGACATCGCTTCATCCCGGAGTGCCCGAGGAAGATATTTGCAGTCGGCCGCATGAGGCAGAATACGACCGCTCATGCGAGGGTGAGCCCAGCTCTCGTGGCGGCCCTCTCCCGAACAGCGGATGCGGCGAATTTCGGGATCCTTGATGCTGTGGCAAGGAACGACGAGCCGGTCAAGTAGCTCTATTTGAATAAATGACATTAGAGGCTATTCGAAACCACTTTTCGAGCTCTTTTTCTTGAAATTTGGAGCCTTGATCTCGAAATCTTAAGCGCTGTCGGCTTTGTGGAGCTGGGTGGAGCGCCAAGGAGCGGCCGCCAAATGAGGAAATCCCTGACATCACCCAACCATACAAACGCGTCGCGAGTCGCGCTCAACCTTTTTCAATTCAACCATGGACATCGCTGCCGTCCTGCAGATAATTGTGCTCCTTCTCGTCAGCACAGCTCGACCCTCAGCCATCAGCAACATCTCCACCATCCTTTCTGCAGTAGAAAAAATGCTGCCGCAACCATTCTGAAACCAATGTCCTCACTCTTGCAGCAGCGCAGCTCGCAATTTCCATGCTGCTACCAAATATAGACCCACCACGACCACAACAACGAGTAGAGGCTGCCGAAAACAGGACTGTGTTGTGTCTCGGCCCGAAGCGGCTGATGCGCGTCCGGCCGCGGCGTGGAGGGATTGATCACAGTGGAGAGCCAGTGACCACGGCTATGATTTTCACGCTGGTGAGCTTGAGGGGTGTTAAACATGATGATAAGTCGAGAGGCGCGCCCAGCGCCCGACCACTTTTTTAGGCGAAGCCGTAGCGACGTAGTATGTACACAGTCGGGGATAGCTGCCCCACCGCCCCACCACCCCACTTGAAATATACCACTTGAAATTTGAAATTTGAAAGTGGTTTCGAATAGTCTCTATTGAAGCATGCGGAAACCTAAAATAGACAAGTCGACCAAAAAAAAATGAACCCTATCTTTTTGAATGCGAATGAATAATAAGCATCGGAATCCGCGGCGGCGGACGTTGTGCACACATACCGCACATGTGCTCCCGCAGCGCCATCGCAGCGGGATGTGGGTGGGAAGAACGCGAAAAAATTGTGTGGTTGAATTTCACTGCCACCTGTCAATCGAAATCACCGATGCCCAATTTGGAACCCCATTCTATAATTGGCCGGCGATGTCAATCACCGCGCTCTGTAGTATTGTCTAATTGCGACAATGTAATTGCATGTAAATTCACACACACAGCACATCAGAAGCACACAGGGTAGCCTCTTGGATTTCTCGACTTCGCGCGAGCGGGACTACTACGCATCTCTCTTACATGTTCTCTTGCTGTTAGCCCAAGTCCCTCAGTTTTGTATATATGTGTACCTACGGCAGGCAACCCCATTCCGTGGCCTGCTCGGCTCCAGACGCTGCGTACTGTGTGGCCGCCGCCGAAACCTTTCTTGGATTTTTTGGAGTTCGCGCGAGCGGGGGTACGCGTACATGCTCTCCCCCGCTAGCTCTTCATCCCACCACCGTGTTCCTGAGCCATCAATGTCCTGAGCAGCGCGCGCCACCATTTTGATTGAAATTTTGAGGTTGCGCATTGGGGTGAGTTCGTTGTCTTCTAGTAACCCCTTAATTCATTCAAGTCCCTCAGCTTTCTGCGCGCGCCCCCGCGCCAGCCTCACGCCATCACCGACGCCGCCCCCGACTTCTGGCGCCCTCGTGGGCAGGGTTACACGCCCATCAGCACATCAAGTCGGGCCCACCGGCGGTTCAATTTGACGCTCCATCGCCGAAGTTTTGAGTTGATTTCTGGTTTTCCCGGGAGAAGGGCTTGCGCGTCTGTTATATGCTCGTTCTGATCCATTTTTATATTCAGATACCAGCCCCATTCTCGTAGTTCACGCTTCTTCTTCAACCATCTCGGGGATTTCGGGGTAAGTGCTTTGTGTTGCAATTTTTGAGTTTTCGCTGACTTTTCACCAGATCTTTTGACTTTGAATTTCTAAATGTAATCGTAATAACGCTAACGGTACTTATTGGTTTTTTCGTATATTTCCACGGTTCTAAGGATTTCGGGCTAGAATGTAGTTCCTTGTTTCCAACCTTACGACTCGCCTTTTCTGCCTATTTCTCCACTTTTGACTCTGGAATTCTGCGTACAGGCCCATTGCCGGTGCGTTTTAAGTCCCTCTATTAACTTGCGTTTTCAGCCACGCCCTGCGTATTCCGACTTTGCTTACGATCCGACTGGCCTACTCCTGTCATCGTCGAGGTTTTTTGAGTTTGATCAGGGTTGAGCGCCTGTTGTATGTACTGCTGCATCTTATATTCTGATACTAACCCACCTTCCCGCACTCGCGTCTCTTTTTCAACCCTCTCGGGGATCACGGTGAGCACTTTTTTTGTCGACTTTTCCATCTGCACTTGATTTTCTCATTACGGGGATTTCGGGCGTCGATTCTAACCCTAATTGAAACGATACGTCTTGCTTTTCTTGCGTATTCCTTACGATTCAGAATCTGCTGACTCGCGCTTTCAGCCACGCCCTGTGTGTTCAGCCTCGCTTATGATCGGACTCGCCGACCCGCACCGATTGGAGATGTATCGGGACTCACCTAGATACATCGTAGATAATCCTGGTTTTTTATTCCGATTCCCCTAATTCGATGGCTGCCTACCTTCCGGCCGGGGAGACTATCGGAAAAATATATAAATAGCGTACTCGTGTTCCAAATTTGGAAAACTATTATGGCAAGGTGGTAAATCGTTAAATCTTAAGTTGGCGCAACAGCACGCAAACGGTAGAGTAAGGCCGGGGGAGTGGTATAGCAGGCAGAAGGAGGGGAGGAAAGTTGAAGCGCCAAATCGAGGTGAACGTTCAAGCCAGTTCGGGACTAGAACGAAACCCGAAGAAAAATATATTATATTCATGGGAAAATGAAACAGTGCTCTGCTCGTTGACGCCGCTAATAATGACGAAACAAGCCGAGGCCCAGACACTTATTGGTCGCCATTGCAATGAAGAACACCAGCGCGTCCGACTCCAACCCACCGCCTTCCCATTTGCGCTTGCGTTCCTATTGTTTCTGGCGATCTCGGCCGCGGGTTTGCCGGCAGACAGCAGCGCGGGTACGTTCGGGGTGGATGATTTCGATGTGGATAGGCGAGTGAATGAATGAATGAATTAATGGAAATGGGGACGCACCGCCGCGGCCGCGTTTGACAGCCTCCTTGTTCGTGCGGTACTCGATGCCGTTCTGCTCGAATGCGTATTCTTGGAGCGCGCCTGCGAGGGGAACTGGGGCCTGGCGAGGTAGGTTAACATTCATCGAAATAACAGGGAATGGTGAAAAAAAAGCAGAATGTAGAGTTATAAAAAGACACTCACATGCTTGAGATTCGGCACCGCAACATTCAGCAAATTCTGCAGCTTGCGTGCGACGCCGAGATATTCGACGACGTGCTCGGCCTGCGTGCAGAAACGGCGGTAGATGGCGAGCGCTTCCGTGGCGTCGGTGTGCGGCATTTCAACGTCGTGCTCGAGGAGATTCATTACGCCTGAAAAAGTTGTTAGCAGTGAAGAGTAAATCAGAACGCCGGATCCACCCTCGTTTCCGGCCTGGAACGGAATATGCAAATACTTGACGAGCATGCGGAGCGCGGCGAGGGTGAGCGGGTCCTCGAGGTCGTGGAGGTAGAAGCGGCTCGAGCATACGGTGCACCGCAAGAGACCCTTCTCAACCGTCATCGAGCGCAGCTTGCGGCGCTGCAGCGGCGGGATCGAGCTGTTATTAAATTGTTACGCAGCAGGCTGCAAACGGTGCGCACCCGCCCATTGCTCACAGCCATCGTCGCGACTCGTCTTCAAGGCCCTGATCGTCTTGCATATCATGATTCGGGTGCTGGCAGTGGGAAGGACCGCGAGGCAATAGATCCAGGTTCGACTAGACTGGGATTCGAACTGGGGAGGAAATTGGTGTGTATATGAGGCTGAGGAAATGGATTCAATCGAGATATCGGCATGATTTAGCACAGCATCCAGTGGGAGGTAACAGCTGCGCAGAATCCGAATGGATCTACATAGGCCCAAAATAAGTCGCGAGAAAATACGGCGCCATCCATCGTAACGCGCAAAGTAACGTTGGGACAGGGAAGGAAGACTGGCGTTGAGGAACGACTCGATGGTGCGGTCATTGAGGTCGACTTTAGTAAAGAATTAGTATCTTCTTGATAAGAACCAGTCCTTGTAGACGAGACCGCACTGGGCGATGATACGCTTTTCGAGGATGGAATCGGTACGAACCTCTCCTAGAACTACGATTTTTTGGGGGGATTTCGGGCGATGCCGCGGCAAGGAGCGCCTGGCACAGCGGCGGTGTCTTCTGGATAAAGACGATGGTGCATCATGATCACCTATCTAAGGCTCCAACCGTTTCCGTTTTAAAACGGTTTCAAACGGTTTAAACCGTTTTTATTTTCGTTTTGTTTGAAGACCGGTCCAAACGGTTTATAAACCGTTTGAAAACGATTTAAAGGGTTACATGTTGTGCTTCAGGAATGGCACATTAAAGTCCTTGCTAGACAATGTATGTATGGATGATGTTGCCAATGTGGAACTTGAAACTGTACCGGGGGAGCTGGAACAATTTTTAGATGAACACATATGGGTGCTGGGCCTTGGTGGAGCCTGTTGACATGGTGGAAGTCGCTGGTCAGTACCAGAGAGATGGTGTGGAGACTCGGGTCAACTCTTTCCCTCGTAGGAATTTGAACACCAACATGGTTTCCCGATCGTCTCAACGATGGCTCGGTTCGTCCTGGCCATTTCTGGGAGCAGTGTCTCTGTCGAGGATCTATTTTTAGAATTACATCATATTTGCCATGAAGCGCGACGATCATTGAAAGCGGAGATTATAATGGAGGCGATGCTTACCAAGGTGTAGATAACGAACGGGTTCTTCAAGTGCGGCAGCAACCACTAATTAATTACTTCACTCGTGTTTCGATGGCCTGCAAAAAATACCATTTAAAACGGTTTTAAACGGTTTTAAACAGTTTAAATACCGTTTCGTTTGATTTGCCCAGATCTTCAAACGAAAACTAAATGATTGGAGCCTTACACCTATCCCAGCATATTCCGAGTCGTTCAACCACCCGCCGAGCTGTGCGCTTTAACTCTTATCGGTTATTTTTTCACTACCAAAGGCTTCACTTACAACTTGTCTTGAAAGTGCTGGCCCGCCAGGATCGTCCGAGTTGTGTGTAGAACTTGGGCGTGGCCCGGTGATTTCGGATCAGGCTGCTAGATTAGCCGCAGTTATCCGGCTGGCATCAATCCCGAACTCCCTCCTCCTTGCTTCGACCACCCTTACTTCGTTCTTTCAGCCCCGTTCTGACTCGATTTCGAGGCTCCACCATCGAGGTGGCGAGTTTCCCCACAGCGCAGCGCGCCACTCAGCCGCATACGCATTGCAGGCACGAATCCGTTCCTCGCGCTGCGTGTGTGGCTGATATCCCAGGACATCGCGAAGTAGCAGACAGCGGAGCTCGGTGTTTGACCTCAGCTCAAGTTCCTCCAGGCTCCTCCGCGTCGCGCCTTCCACTACCCACCTTCTTCGACTTGGGCCCCAATTGACTATGGAAATACAAATGTGCTCACTGTCTATTCGTGCTAAACTCGTTGTAGACTATGCCCGTCGCCTCGGTGCAAATCCTCCCAATACGCCCACCGCGTCCACGTGCGCGCCGACCGAGTTGGGTAATAGTACCACTGCGACTCGCTCGCGTATCCGCGTTCCCTCCAACGGCACCTCCTTCGTCGCACACCGTCCGTGCCGTCCGTGCCGTCAGTGCCTTCGTTGGGCTCGGGGCGTCTGTGCGCTCGAGCTTGCCGGGCAGCGTCTGCATCCAGCATGCGGTCGTCCGCTGCGTCTGCATTCCGAGCCGTGACGTCTGCATCCAGCATGTCCACCCCATCCACCTCCTAGCCCTCCTCACTGGCGTCACCCGCGCCCACGTCACGCGCCTCTCAAAGCCGCCGCGCGAATTGCGACGTGGGGGAGTCCGCGTCTGTGGACGACGAGCACATAGCGTGCGCTGCCGCCGAGGACGGCGTGCCGCATGGCTGCGTTCGTATGCGCGCTGCGCATCATCGTCGTACTCGACGCTGTGCGAAGCAGGGCCTGCACACAGCAATCTCGCGCGCGCGCTGCTGGGTGAGGTGCGAGGAGGCTCTGCGGTGTGCCGCCATAGAGCGCCAATCTGCAGTCCACGTCTCCAGCGCCCAGGCCGCGCTCAGACGTCCCGCTGCGCCGAGCCCCAGTAACCCCCGAGTACTTCCTTCAGAATCTTACCGACTTCCACGCCGCACTCTCCCACTTTTACTCCGCTGCTTTGCTGGTTTGCCACCTCTGCTCGTCGTCTCCGGAGTCAGCGCATCGCTGCTCTACATCCCTGCGACTCCTACTCGGGTATACATATCCTACATATCCTACTCCCTGCGCCTCAGCTGGTCAATTGCATGTCAGCTCAGGACGCGTCGCAGTCCATTTACGATGCTCATACACAATGCCTAGACTTCGACTTCCATGATTTCTCGCCGGCCTTGTGAGCTCGCGCTTCGCGCCCACGCCCACGACGCATCTGTGCGAGTCTGCGATACGCGGGCAACAAGCGTAGTTGCGTAGCGGCACCGAGTCGCCATAAGTGTGGGCGCGCAGTCGAGGGCACGCTCCAGCCCGCGATATGGACGATCGTCCGCCGCGCGCCTTCGCCACCTCGCCCCGTCGATCAGAGCGGTATGGATGGACGTCGCGCACAGCCCTCTCATCTGCGCGCGCGGGCTGGGTCCTCGCGTGTCGTCCTCGCGCAGGATGCTGGCTCGTTCGCGAGGAGCTGTTCGCCGTCAGCGATTGCTACTCCTTGACGTACCTGCTCGCCGTCCTGCCCCTTATTGCAGCCATTCTCCCAGCGAGAAGCGGGCCCCTGAAGCGGCGCCCGCGTGAACGCGGAATCCTAGCGTCTTGCTTTCAGCAACCCGTGCGTGTCGCGTCCGCGTCCGTATGTGTGCACCTGGAGAAGAATCGCCACGCTTAGTATATCGAATCGAAGAACAACCAGGCTATCCCATACTTCTATGTATATCCCTTCCGGTGTCTTCCGTGTTCGCTGATTCGCCTGTTCTACAGATCCAGCAAGCGCGAATACACGCGTTGGAGGCGTGTACGTATACGCCGCACATATCTCCAGCGCCTCACCACTGGTCGTACCACGTCCCCCGCTCGGCGCAGGACTGCGTCCCAACGCATCCTGGGGCACTCGGAGGCCCCGGATAAGCTGCAGTGAACCTCTTTACATTCTCGGCGGGGATTTGGGGAAGGGTGATCAGCCAGTTGCGGGAGGCCGGGACCCGCGAAAGACATTCCGCGTGGGCGCTTATCGGGCGCCTAACTTTCGTCCGCAGCGGCTTCCTGCAGCTCGCCTTCCACCGCTCCCATATCTCATCCGGGGACGCGGAGGGGCCCTCCGCACGTTGTCCGGAGCAGCCGAGTGCGTTGCCATACGGTGGGATGAAATTATTCCCTTTTTGACATTTGGGCTTTTTTTTGTTTTTGTTTTTAGTGATTTGCTTCTCTAACGTTATGGACCTCCTCTAAGCGCGGCTCGTATCCGTTCAAGCTCTTCTACGCCTCCAACACGCCTATCACTGCGTTCCCATCCCAGGTAGACAGAGGGTCTGCCTACCCCCGTAGACGAAGGGTAGATAGACCCCTTTGTCTACCTGTGTCTACATCATGTAAACACAATTGGTCTACATATGTCTACATTTGTCTATGTTGGTCTACGTTGGTCCACGCACATAGACCGACATAGACTGATGTAGACGCACGTAGACCAATGTAGACAAATATACACATACCTGAACCAATTTAGACCAACCTGCAGAAATGGATGCATAAATTCAGAATAGGGGTGAAGACCGGGGTTGAAGAGATATCTAACGTGTGATTTTTCACATTAGTTTACCAAAATTTGATGTTTGTGTATGTTTGACAATGGCGTCTGATCTCGGGCCGCCGCGGGTCCGATTCTTCCGAGGGCTCTGTGCATAATGTTAACTGCATTGTCTGGTTATCTGGCTTCCCTCGGACCTCTGCAAATCCTCAGGCACCCCAACTGATGCAGGATTGCTACTTGGGCATTGCCTAAGCCGACGTGGGTGTTTCTTGGCTATTTTTGGATGCAACCCTTCTCTCGAAATTCTCTCGTTGGCTTCGATTCGTTGTATGCGTTGAATCTATGGATCACAAGGATGGCAAGGAACTGGCCTATACAGTAGAACACCAAAATGGCCCCAAATCCACATTATGAAGTTGGCCGAGGTGTGTCTACGTGCGTCTACAGCGTAGAGGCAGGTCGACATACGTAGCCGACGGGTAGCCGGACCGTGTCTACGCCATGTGGCCAGACGTAGCCGGACGTAGGTCAAGCTCGGCGAAGGTCCGTCTACATCACGGCGTACACACAGGTAGCCGCACGTAGCCGCACATCGCCGCATGTAGCCACACGTAAGTTAACGTAGACAGGCGTGGGTCTACATAGGGTGGGAACGCAGTGTATCACACTTGAGTCCCCAACGTCTTCATCTTCTCGCAGATGCTCTGCTCGCGCTACCTCACCAACTTTCTCGTCCGGCTCCTCCGTTCTTTTGATTCGTTGTATCTAACTCGCATTACAGCCGATGGAGCACTCCATGCAGCTCGCCTGCAAAATCGATATGCGGGTACGTCTCTCTCTCTTTCGTCCTTCTCCCCACGAACTAAGTCGTCGTTGGGCCCGGAGATGGCTGCGTTCGGCGATCCCCTTTAACGGAGACGGAAACGGAGGGAATGTCGCGTCGCGGGCAGTGGGAAAAAAAGCAGCGCCGGCTTACCTGGAAGCCATATCGTATCAATATAAGCAGGTCTCTCTTTTTATGTCCGCTTCCTTCCAAGTGTAAAAATGTTTTTAAAAGAATGCGACTTTACAAGCGTACAGTACATGAAGTGGAAGACGATAGCTGCATGCGTAGTAAGGAATGCATGCTATTTAGCGGGAACTCCTCACCCTGTGTAGCACTTGGTCCAATCCTTGCCATGGTGGAAAGTGGAAGAGGGCTCGAACTGAATCATTTCTTTACCAGCCATTGCAAGAAGATAGGGTAAAGGAAGGCGGGATTTCAGTTGGGAGGGGAACCAAAGAACGTGTTCTTGGTCAGGACCGCACAGCCAGATGCCACCTCCTGGCACTGGCTCATCGTCGTCGACGAGGTTCCTCGCCGGTAGCTCCTGTCGGCGAAGTTGTCTTGCAGCAAGACACAAAGAATGTGAAAAGTAGGGTTTGCCAGGGTGCAGGAGCTGTATAGGATATATTTGCGATTCTTGTTCTACGATACAAGTCAGAAATAACCCAAAACAAAAGGGAGGGACAATAACCTTCAGCCTTGGCCTCAATGTCCCAAATACAAAGTGTGCCGTCCTCGGAGCCCGACACTATATGGTCACCGTCGGGGGAGAAGGCGACAGACCAGACGGGGCCGGTGTGACCAAGGAGCGGCTGGCCAAGCGGCCGATGTGTCTCTGCGTCCCAGATGCGGACTGTGCAGTCGCTGGACGCCGACACGATATGGTTACCGTCAGGAGAGAAGGCGACAGACAAGATCCCACTGGCACGGGCGCCGCCGAGCAGCTCGCCCAGAGGCTGCCCTGTCTCTGTATCCCAGATGCGGAGTGTACTGCCACCGGAGCCCGACGCGATGCGGCTACAGTCGGGGGAGAAAGCGACACAATAGACCCAGTTATTATGACCGCAGAGCGGCTCGCCCAGTGGTTGCAGTGTCTCTGCATCCCAGATGCGGACTGTGCAGTCGTCCGAGCCCGACACGATGCGACGTCCATCAGGGGAGAAGGCAACAGAACACACCTCATCACTGTGGCTACGGAGTGGCTCGCCAAGTGGCTGCCATGTTTCTGCATCCCAGATGCGGAGTGTGAGGTCTGCAGAGCCCGACGCGATGCGGCTACCATCGGGAGAGAAGGCGACTGAATAGACCCGGCCATTGTGGCCGCAAAGTGGCTCACCCAGCGGCTGCAGTGTCTCTGCATCCCAGATGCAGACTGTGCAGTCGTCCGAGCCCGACACGATGCGACGTCCATCAGGGGAGAAGGCGACAGAACACACCTCGTGATTGTGGCTACAGAGCGGCTCGCCCAGTGGCTGCAGTGTTTCTGCATCCCAGAGAAGGAGTGTGTAATCCTTAGAGCCCGATACGATGCGGCTGCCATCAGGGGAGAAGGCAACAGCCAAGATCCCGTCTATTGCAAGATTTTTCTTCTTATCTTCCTTCCCAAGAATGAATAGCACCCGTAGTGAGCTTCACAATTCCCCTGAACTGCTGCGAATAATGTCCCCGTACTAACGATTGTTCAGGTGCCATCGCCAATGCTGACAAATAGATATGGGGTGCAGCTTCCATAATCAGAGTCCCAAAGACCCGAATAAATGACAGGCAATCCTCGGTCAGGGTCCTCAAATTGTCAGCATCCTCCTGCAATCCAGTGAGTTGGTTGAAATGAGATGAACACAACATGATTAACGCACTGGAATTCTGCTGAGCATACTTTCTAGTAGCTTCTCCAGCTTAAACGATGACCATGACTGCTCTGCCGTGGTCAGAGTCGGTGACTCATCCAGTGTCCACCATTGCAGTAGTGCCCCTCGTTTGGGTTGGACCATTGACAGTTGAATACTCACAACCTCTAGCCAAAACAAAAATTGATTCTGCAGGAATTGGAGCAGTTCCTCCTGAATTGGTGCTTCCCACTGTGTTTCTGTTAAATGGTCGGCCCAGAACCGGCTTGAATATGACAACTGTGAGCTGATATATGTCTTTGCTAAAGTGGAGAGATCTGGGACATTGGAGTTTTTAAGATAGGAATCCTTGAGCCTGCAGATATTGAACTGAAGCTCATTTTTGAGGATATCAAAACATCTCAAAGTGAGAGCACAGTTGTGAGCCTTCACATTGAGATGCCAAGGCTGGTGACCAGAGCGCTCTGGGTCTGTAAGATAATCTCCAAAGGAGGCATGCAGAGTGCGAGCCTCTTTCCCACGACTCCACTGGATGACACAGCCCAAGCCACCCAGAATATGCCTTGATGCTCTATCCTCCTCCAGATTGAAGAGTCCATCTATCATTGTGTCGGTCATGGGCACTTTGCCCAGGACAATAGCAGCTAAAACTGTCTGGGCATCCACAGCAAAGCCAAGGTCATCCCAAGGACCCGAAACACAAAGTGCATCCTCAAATAATTGGTTGAGGTTGAAACCTGTGGTGGGATCGCGCTGTAAGATAAACTCAAGTTTTTGCTTAGGACGATGACCATCCAGAAACTTGGTGGCAGTCGATGCCCAAATGAAAAGACCGTCGGAATATTCTGTCAGGGTCCGAATGGCACTCCATCCCGGCCATCCATCCTCCAATTTGTGTCTTTTTTGAATATACTCCATCCTGGATTGAATGTAAAGCCGGATATCCACAGTGATCAAGGTTTCAAGATGCATCTTGATTATTGAGGACTGTTCTCGGAAATGGTCCGCGATGTCCGAATCCGGGCGACTCGTGATGAGGAAGCGAAACATGGGGGGAAGTTGGTGGAACTCGTTTGAAAGGAGAGAGACCAAGGCACTGCGTGACTCGGCATCACCACATTCATCCAGAGCATCCATAACAACTATAATTGGGCCGTTGATATGCGCTTGAGCAGCTTTCAGTGGTTCAAGCAGCAGTTTTTTGAACTGGGTATTCATTGTTGCTGTAGCCACATTTTCGTCGTGTTTTATGGCATTGTAGATCGCTGCCCGAATATTAGGGTTAGATTTCGCAAGTTGATGGGCAAGTGTGCGAAGCACTGCACTTGGATGGCTTGCCACACTGTCATTTCTGTCAAAAAAAATGAATGCCCCAAGACGCTCGAGGTCGCGGAAGTACTCTGAGACAGTGGTTGAAATTGTGCTTTTCCCGGATCCTGCAACACCATACAGCCAAAGAATATTTTCCAAGTCGGATGGTGTTGTAGTAAGCCATCCATGAATGAAGTTCAGAATTTCAACACGGGTTCCACCCAAGCATAGTGTGCGCAGGGACGCATTCATGTCGATGGGATTGAGTGCCTTGAGCATGTCAGATTTGGCTGCCACATCGTTAATTAGCCATTTCAATTACTTAGGTGAATAAAAATATCTGCATACCTACTTGCAGGACATCTTCCTTCACTTGCAGGATATCTTCCTTAATTGCGGCACATACAAAGGCCGTATGAATGGCCAAGCGACTGTCAAATGACTGCTTGAGCTCATTTAACGCCTTCAACAGATCATCAATGCGCTGGCGTGCACTGTCCGACAAAGTGTGTGCCGCGAGCCTGCCTGGGTTATATTAAGTCAGTACTAAGTCATGATACAGGGATGATGCGGAAAAGTCGGCACACCTCCGAATCCCTTTCCAGTATATTCCCGTATAAATATCGCGCACTCTACAGTCTGTTTGACGATGGCGAGACAGGTATTTTCCAATCCCTCGATCTTCCCAGGAAGAGAGTCGGCATCCTCGACAAAGGAGAATGTCATTTCCATCGTTCCAACCAACTCGAATATTTTCCCATCGGTTTCCCGCTGTTGCTTGACGGCCTATTTCCCCCTCAGCATACATCAATAAAGCCTCACAAAGGCTCGCCTGGTACACGGATGTCAGGACCTTCCAGGCAACATTGGCATACGGGTGGATCTGAAATGATCCATTAGAAGTGAACCCAGATGACAAGGAAGCAACTTACCGTGGCGAGTTTGTCCCCCAGACTAACAATAATATCAATTTTGGAGATCAAGACACCCAGACTGGACTCGATATCCCCGGCCTTTGATTGAACTGCGACAATGCTGTCCACAACTCCCGTGACACTAGAGACCGCTGCAGAACTTTTAAGACCCTCCACGTCTTTTTGCGCGCCGGCCAATTCAATTTTGCCGCCCTCGATGCTACCAATAGCTGCGAGGCATACAGAAAGTGTACCGGCGTACTTGACCTTGGTGTCCTTTTTTGTCAGCTCGAGTGCCACAGCTAATAGTATAAACATCAGGACGTTGGCGTCAAGGGAAATTATTGTTCTCACCTTTCTCCGATATTCCCAGCGTGCCGCATCGCTCACGGAGAGTCCCAAGATCAATATCGACTGACGCCAGGCAGGAATCATCTATTAAAGGGATGGAAGACTCATGATATACATGGAACGAAAGCCGAGCCGATAGCTGATCGGCGGATCTTGGTTGTTCGGGCGTAGTGTTAGCACAAAATATGGACGAAATACTATGTATGTGTACTCACAGCGTGCAGACATCATTCCACTTGGGCACCGAGTCCCGGTTGATGGTGTGCGTGCGGTGAACCCGCGTCCCGTCGAGGTCAATCCCCACATAAAGATTCGGTTTCTTCTTATGCCCAAAGCCGGGTTTCCACGAGAATCCATCGAGACTTTGAACTAGAAGGGTAGAGTATCAGACCTGAAAGCATAAGAGGGTGGATAGTCCTGACCAGTGAGGGAGTAGCTCTGCGACATGAGTGCGCTGTCAGACCCGGACACGCGGATTCATGCTCGGATGCAGACGACTTAACCATGACTCGGAGGCTCCCAAGAATAGCTAGAGTCAATTATAGCATTCGACTCTGAAGTTTGACAGACCGAATGCACCGGTAAAAATATAAAAAATTGCGGATAGGGCGCCATAAGCGAGGGGCTGAGGACGCGGCAACAATTAATATAGCAATTAATACGATTCCTCGCTTTGACCACGGCATCTCGGCATCTATTCACTCCACGTCGCCATGGCGCCACCGCCACTACACTATTGCCGTCAACGCTCTCCGTCTCCACCACGTTGCCGCCGTCCGCTCGCCACGACTGCGCATCCCCGTCGCCCATCGCCGCCGTCACCGCCACTCTACATCACCGTCGCTCGTCACTCACTCCGCCGTCTCAGCGCGGCACAGAATATCGCCGCGACGAGGACGCGGCTGCGGAGGACGGTGACGACGATGCGACGATTTCATCGCCGCGTGGAGGTACTCGACCTCGCGGGCACGATATACACCAAGCAGACCGAGGACGACACGGACGAGGACGTCCAGCTCAGGCTCGCCGATACGTACATCGCGCTCGGCGACGTCTCCCTCGAGCCCGGTGCGTGTCCCGGGGTTTATTTCTATTATTTTATTCTAATTTCCTTGGTGCAGAAAAATTCGGCGAGGCGAGCACGGACTACGAGGCGGGACTGGCGCTCAAGGGCGAGCTGGTCACGCGCAGCTCGCGCCAGATCACGGAGGCGCACTACAACCTGAGCATGGTGCTCGATCTTACGTTGGGCCGCCTCGGGGACGCGATCACGTATGTGGAGCGCGCGCTGGAGAGCATCGAGTGCCGGTTTGTGGAGCTCGCAAGCCCTTCTACCGCGCCGGCCGCGGCGCCCCCACCCCATCGGAAGGGCAAGGGTAAGGGCAAGGGCAAGGGCAAGGGCAAGGGCACGACACGGCTCGTGCGCAGCATGTCCGCCACGCGGACCGAGGCGGAGACGAAGGAGCTTGCGGGGCTGAAGGAGGACTTGGCGCTCCAGGTGAGCTTTTTCGTCGTCTTTTTTTTTTGTTAGTGTCACGGCTGACGAATGGGTGTAGGTGGAAGAGCTCTAGACGCGGCCAGATGAGCCGAAGAAAAACGGGTCGGCGCTCGTGGTCGCTGTACAGTGCCGCGCGTCGATAGGGAGATACCTTCGCGCGCGTCGAAGCCGCACTCATTCCGCAGGCGCGAATTCGCGCCTTGTGCAGTGTGTGCGGCTGGGGTGGGCCCCGTAGGTCCAGCGTGGTCGTTCGAGAACGTCAGCCGCGCTCGTGTTTACAGTGAATGCGCGACAGGAGGGTACTCGGGCAAGTACGCACCCACTTCCCCTCCCCTTATCCGAGCCGCTGACACTTTTTATACTCTGCGCGTCTTGGTCGCGGGCTCCCGCCGCTATCAATACGTCTTGCATTCTGCGCACGAGGTCCTTTCGTGCGCGAAATTGGCATTATGTAGCCTCGGAGATCCGCAGAGCATGTAGGGTACGCGGCCAGCACGCCCTCATCTTCCCGCTCGTTCACTAGCCTCGCTCGTTGCAGCTTGAAACACGCGGCTGCGGTGTCGCTATCGGACGCGCGCCGGGTGCGTGAATGATACGGGCCCGTGTGCATGGCGTTTGCACCTACCATCCACGACTGCGAGCAGCTGCGAGCCTCCGCGCACGAAATCGACATTCCGGCATTCCGCGGGTGTCAATTCGCACCTCGCGCACCTGTATGGCTGCGGTGTTGCTCTCGTGCGTGCGGCGTCCTCTCGGATGCACATCTCTTGGTGGATCTACATCCTCCTCGTGCTCTACGGCTGCGCGCTCTTCTCCGAGACCTGGATCGAGGTTTCCGGCTCGGGTCCGCGGAACATCGCCAGGACCAGCAGATGGTACGCGGCTTTTATCCATCTCACTTGCGACTCGTTTCTCCGTTATTTCCCTTTTAGGTCATGGTGGTCACCGTGAAGGCTTCATGTATAAGCGTGTCATCTCGGCGGCGCCATCCTCGGGTTCCGTCCGTGCGGGTGCGTCTCTCTTTGCCCTCGCAGGAATCCTGCGGCCTCGAGATGGCATGTATTTAAAATGATGAAGTATTGCGCACAAAGTAGACGATACAGATAGCGGAAATTGATCCGTTGCTTTGCGTGGGACAATCTGTGCATCATCCAGTCCCGCCGTGGCGTTGGCGCGTCGCCTCGGTGCAAAATACGCCCACCGCGTCCCCGAGTCGGGTAATACCAATCACGAGTACGCTCTCGCCTGCTGTCCTCCCACGGCACCTCCTTCGTCGCAGTGCACACACCCTCCGTGCATTCCGTGCCGTCGGTGTCTTCGTTGGCCTCGGGGGCGTCTGTGCGCTCGAGTTTGTCGGGCAGCGTCTGCATCCAACATGCGATTGTCTGTAACGGTCTGTTGCGTCTGCATTCTGAGCTGCGGCGTCTACATCCAGCATGCGATCCACCTCCTCCCGTGCCTCCCGCGCCTCCCGCGCTGCCCTCCTCGCCAGCGTCACCCGCGCTGCGCGCCACTTGCCTCTCAAAGCCGCACGAATTGCGACGTGGGGGAGTCCGCGCTTGTGGACGACGGGCACATTGCACGCAAGGGCGTGGGCGCACCGGTGGTCGCGTTCGTGTGCGCGCTTCGTGCCCGCTGTCCCCTAGGCCCGGTACCCGCGAAATATATTCCGCGTGGGCGCTTATCGGGCGCCTAACTTTTGCTTACACCGGCTTCCCGCACCTCGCTTTCCACCGCTCCTATACTTTATCCGGGGACGCGAAAAGATTCCCCGTACCTTATCCGGAGCAGCCGAAGTGCGTTGCCATTGTACGGTGCGACGAAATTATTCCCTTTATGGCATTGGAGTTTTTGTTTTTTAGGGATGAATTTATTTATTGAGGTGGTGATTTGACCCTCCTTCCGTATATATTTTTTCTCCCGTTGATTGGGCGTGTGAAGTGGGATCACTGTGTGTCTTCTAGCACTCTGTAGACTATTGCTCCTCGGGGACCATCGGTACGTTCTTCCACAGACAACTACGGCTCTTTTCCATTCCGATTCAAGTTACCGCCGTATTTGAATAGGTTTTACGAAGGGCTCGGCCCCGGTTGCCGATGCAATGCTCGGTTTGGCAAAGATTCGGACGTCCACTGAGTTTAAACTTCACCATCCGCCTTCAATATACCCGGACCTTGAAACACCCTTGAACTTCTTGCTCCTGCTGTTCATGTTCCTCGGTGGGGCGCTGCCTAGGCCGCCTACCCACTCACTAAAACTATATCGCTGCAAAAATTCCAGTCCCGCCCATGTCCCCGGCGGCCCTTGGCCGCCTCCCATCTCCTCGTCCTGCGTAGCCCATGCATACCATCTCCCCGCTCAACACCGCGTTCGCCGCCGGCCGCGACGTTATCGTTTGTGGAGCCGGGTGCGGGACGATCGGAGGCTTGCGTGCTGAAAAATAAAACGGTGAGCGTAGATGAGTACGGCATAACCGAGTCAGACCCGATAAATGCAAGGTGCAGCCCGCGGATCCTCGTCCGGTGCAGACTCTATTCGCGCCGCCCTCGATGGGCAGAGTCCGCCGCGACGAGACCCTCGTTCGAATCCCTGCACGCCGTGGGTGTCGATGGCGCGGAAATCGGGGCGTTGTGCTCGCACCAAGTCCAGCTGCACTCGCGCGGGCTCGCGGACTCGTCGAAACAGTGGTGATTCGATGGATCTGGACGTACGTACATATCAGCTATATTGCTAATAGGACTGAATAGAACGCGATTCACCGGCCCAGGATGAGGGTGGATTTGGCTCGCAGGTCGTCTTGATTTGGTATCTTCCAGCGAGACTCGCTAGCATTAAAATCGAGTCGAATTGAATACCTGACGCCCTAAACTGGAAACAAATTTGGTCAGTAAACCACAATTCACATAGCGCACGGCTCGAGTCTAGAACAGGGAGATCTGAAGGTATGCGAAACTGACAGAGCCTTGAATTGAACGAGTTCAACAAAGCAAGAGAAAAAATATTTGCCTCGGGAGAGGCAGGCCCCGGGAAGCTCCCATAAAGGTAACTCCGCCAAAATCGGCCAAAATCGCCTCAAATCCCCTAACTTTTTGGACCTTTTTGGTCTCAAATCCCCTAACTCGGAGTAGGCTGTCACGCACGTCACACCACGCGTGCCCGTGACATTTCTATAAATACGGTCAATTTTCGTGGTTTTTTCTTCCCGGCGCCGCCCGCGGCGCCGGAACCTTGATTTTCCTGCGGGAACGCGTTCGCGCTGCCTTTCCGGGTAAAGACTTTCAATTTTGGGGCGCGGTCAAGCATGTCGGAGTTAAGCAAAAATCCACCTCAAATCCCCTAACTTGGAGTGGGTTTTCCAAAATTTGGCCTCAAATCCCCTAAATCCGGACTTGAAAATCGCAAAATTTCCGCCTCAAATCCCCTAACTTCGGAGTTACCCTTATGGGAGCTTCCCGGGGCCTGGAGAGGCATCCGTAGAGACTGCACAATGCACGCAGCGCATACAGTTTTTGCGACAAGTCTACGAAAATGCGGACCAGGTCAAACTGGAATATGCATGACGGAAATTCTTCACCTGGGGCTCAATCTTCGCAAGTAAGGTAATGAAACAAAAGTCGGAGTACCGAGTACATTAGCTCTTGCGATAACTCCACTGACCAAATTTCAAGCCGGATGCCCTGGTATGTAACTTGAGAGTAAATGCGATCGTGAACCACCCAGTACTATCGCACTGAACGGTCAACGAGTGACTCAGATGACAATATGCTTGAAAATAAAACATGATATATACTTCAAGTTACCGTGGTGGACATTAGACCTCAAGCAAGCAAACGTAATACCTGGAATCCAATCACGTCGTCGAATCGTCAGAACGCACAAAATGTATTCAATTCGGAACTTACTTGGGGTTGGATGAAATGGGTGAGAACCGAGTCGGTTCGTGGATTTAAACGAGAGAAAGGCATATTACAACGCGTAGCAACACCACTCGAGCTTTGAAGCATGCATCGAATTGACTTGAGGACGATATTGGCCAAAGATCCCGCACAAAGAACACGGTCAGAACTCGCAACGATGGTGAGCCGAGATGCCCGACAATCCGAAATGCACCTCGCGACTGGACATTAGAGTATGCACAGATGAATTAGAATGGTACGAGCCTGAGCTGTTGATTTTATTGGGGTGAGCTTGAGTGTTGAATTCAAGTAGTGATGTTATGGCTTGGCTTGGCGTTAATACCCTGGCTTTGGCTTGAGATTTCTGAAGCCAAAGCCAAAGCCATGGGGCGTGGCTGGCTTGGCCTGGCCTGGCTTTGGCTTAAGCCCTGGCTTCGGCTAAAAAAAATTGAGCTACTATAAATATTGCTGAAGGTCATCTGAATAGTCACATACTGATATCAGACCCACTCCCCACCTCTGGATTCAAACTGGGGCCAACAATGCCTGTAGAAACCGATAAACGGTCAAGATCAGAAATCTTTGATGGCTGAAAAATGCTTGAAAAAGTACCGATTCGACCAAGATTCGACGTCTTCAAATAAATCTAGAGTCAACCCCGATAAATCCAAGGCAACCCATGCCATTTGTTCCATCATGGTGAGGCGCACAATATGTTTTCATCTACCGATCAAAGCCATGGCTTGGCTTTGGCTTTACACGCCTCAAGCCAAAGCCAAAGCCAGTGTCAAGCCATACATTTGGCTTGGCTTAGCTTTGTGAAGCCAGGTCTTCGGATTTCTGGCTTTCTGGCTTCAAGCCAAGCCAAGCACATCACTAAGTTCAAGTGGATATCCTGTTAAGTATGTAGGTACGATATGAAATTAAGTAGTTGAATATGAGTCGGACAGACCTTGTTGAACGTTGGTAAGAATGAATTATTGATTCATCGAGTCAAGTTATCTGAAGCAGGTTAGTCCGAGATGAGACCAGTCAAGTATGAGACATACTTTGAACGTCGCGTGTGTAGTTAGTTGAAGTGGTGAGATTGCAAGTAAAATACAATGAAAAATCGATGTAAACCATGAAAATCGAGGTGTTAAGTACTACCGCTGTGAAGGTCAGTTAATTGAATAATTTTAATCCGACTCACCTTGTCAAGGTTGTTGATTAAACGCGATGATACTCGAGATTGTGGCTCTAGTCGAACTGGTTCAAAGAACACAGATTATTAGATGCAACAAGAGTCGGGACTTGCCTGTAACGGCCGAAACTTGGTTGCGGAGACTTGATAGTGGATGGAGTCCAGTGTCTTGGATCTACTCAGCAACAGAGGTATAAGACACGCACTGAGGTTGAATTTAGGCACGTGCCGAGAGTCGATGATTACAAGGGTTTGATTCGCAGTGAACTTGGAGTCACATCATGCGAAGGATCGAGTCAGCATCAGGTACGCCAATGGCGAGCAACGCACTAAGATGAGAGTCAATTTTGTTGGATATGAGTTGACACGGTGGAAGTTGTATGGTGAGCTTGCTGCTTAAGTAAAGGAGTCAGAGAAAGTTCAACTACTGATATGGGGAATCGGGATGACTCGGGGCTGAATCGAAGAGGCGTCTTGTGTGGTGTAAGATGTGAGCAGACACGGGCCATGTTCCACCGAGTCAGTGTTGGGTTCAATCTGCATTGAATAAATGAAATTGAAGTACTGTACATACCTGTAGGCGAGCAACGGTCACGGTCACGGTAGGTCCGTTGCGTTGCCTTTTTTTCTTCAGGTCACTGTCACGATGGGCTCGGTTGCTTAAAAAAAATCGTGACGTACACCAAAAAAATCCTGAAAAAATCTTCAGAGCTGAGATACTGTGCTGAATAGCTAGAACCCTCTAATCCTGGCTGTGCAATACCAGATCTCTGTTCCGAACACGTCCTTGGAGTGCATCACCCTATTTATAAAATTACGTCTGTCTGTCTGTCCGTCTGTCCGTCCGTCCGTCCGAAGCCATTTCAAACTCCGCCAATCTAATCGATCATCTCTTTAGGGCAGGTTCCGGGAATGGCCAAGTGGAGTCCAAAAAGTCTACTCTTCAAGGTCGGCTGTCTGGTCAGCCTTGAGGAAGTTTGGGAATTGGCGACACTGGCGGCATGTTGGCGGCATACCTGCATGCGTCGGAATTATAAAATTCTCTTTATTTTGCTCGCTCCAAGTTTAGTATGTGTTTCACTGTCGACTCAAAATAATGCTCTGACTGATGTGATGATATGTACTTCACATTTCAGTCGACACAACATGCCTGAACTCATTCCAGTACAAGCTCAGTATAAATTTCAACTAGAATAACACTTTGACTTTATCGTTGACTGTCGCTAAGTCAATGCTTCCCATTTTAGTCAAGGCAACATGCCTTGGCTGTGATGCCCAGGTCCCCACCAGCCTCGCTCCATACTTCGGGGATTCACAAAAGAGGATGACGGACCGCTCCGCGGTCCATCAGCTGCTTGTAAGTTATTAAATTACCGAGAGTAAATATACTCACGAAGTTTCGAGCCGTCGCATCGAGTCCCATCCCCTGGGGGAGATGCATAGCAGACACAGGTATAAATAGCGTGATGCGTTCAAGGCGTCTGCTCCCCGGCTCTGCCCTCTTCTCGAAAACTGAGTCCGCAACTGTTGAGCTGTCTAATCCATAGAGGTGATAGACGGGGATGCTCTGGGGAGTTGTGAGATCAGCCACGATGGCCTGAGGGCAGTCGGCAGAACGATCTGCCGCAGCTGGGCTGGGAGTTGGCGTTCGAAGAAGGGCACGGATGAGACTTGATGCATGTGATTATGCTGATGCGGTTGGTGGATAATAGCAAAGCTTCATGTCGGGGCTGGTTAGAAGTGAAGTTGGTCTCTGAATAAGGGTTCTTTTATATATGTGCAGGACACGCACCCATCGTGAAAAGATGATTCAAAGACCGTGCAGAGACTTGAAGAGCTTGTCCGAAGGAGGGTTTCACCAGCATGGGAGTGAGACTGTGTACAGACTAGAGAGAGCCTTTCGTTGAAAGCGCGTGCAGTGGTTAGGACCAATGTCTCAGTGACATCGCATGAGGAGCTTTCAGCGATCTGTCATCGACAATCTCGTACCGAGATTTGATTGCAGAGTCACCAAGATTTCACAATTTTTAATCTCCGCACGAGCTCATTTCTACATTTCTACGGGACATCATAGCCCAGAAGCGCAGCCCTCGGGCATATCGGGCAACTCAACATCCCATATGTTCTACTATGTTCTATTTTATTTCTCCCTCAACCACTACCAAGCCTTCCTTGCCCTGTTTTGGAACTCCTTGATACCTGCTTTGTATATGTTAGCTGACCATTGCGAGAGAAAAAAAGGTGGCCGCAAGGAAGAAAATGGAACCACCCCACTACCAAACCTTCCCCCGATTATAGCACGTTCCTTTACCTCCTGTGTATTTTAGTTAATCCCCAAGTTGTATTTTATAGCGAAAATGTGCGTTTTAGGTGATGCAGCACAATCTAGGTTTGTGCCATTATTTTTGCTCATCTTCTCATACTACTACCTGAGTATTGATTCTCGAAAGTTCAGACACTAACTACACCAAATTTCAGTGGTATATTAGATGGAAAGAGGGGGAAAGAGATTGAAAGGGTATATCCAGCTATCAAAGCTGAGGAAAACAGATACGGAAATAGACAATACTGAAAGCAATAAATAGAATCACACCAAATTACTAGTAAAGAGGGAAGGAAGGGGTACAACAAATCATAGAAAGAAATTCCTTGTAAATAACTAACCAGCCAGCAACACATATGGTTTCACCTGACTCCCAAGGACTCCATCCTCTGTTTCAATATTGGGTGAGGCAGTGATGCAGTGACAGTCAATTCATCCTCAGAGATGGTAGGTGTCTCCAGTTGGGTCAGAAGTGCAAGTGATGTCTGGTATGTGTCTGAAATTTGTTGCTCCATTGAGGCAAGTTTGGTGTCAATTTGAGTGATTGCTTTTGCTTGCAATGAACACTCAAACAGTGGCCGAGCATCCTTCCAAAATTTGACTGCCTCCACCAAATCTCCTCTTTGCTCTGCGATATCCCCAAGGTGAAGCATGCACTGACCTCGACTGCGGTGGATGTCCATGTACGTGAATGTTTCCAATGCCACAGTGAAAAGACTGCCTGCTGTATCAAGATCTCCTTGTTTGAGAAACATATCACCAAGGAATTGAAGTGCCTTGTGGAGTGCCTGCTTGTTTTGTTTTCCTTTTGCATATGCCAAAAATACCACTGTCCATCTTGATGCCCATGTGAAATCGCACGCAGGCCATTGGCTAGTATTTGCAAGGCTCTCAAGGCATGAAATTGCAGCCTGATCATTACTTTGCCAGAGTGAACTGAAATACATCTGGAATATTAACTTTGCATTATCCATCTCTTTCTCTCTGAGATGAAGCTCTGCTGAAGATATTTCACAGTAATTCAATCCAAGTGGAAATCCACTAGCAGTGAATAGTTCTCTTGCTTTTTCTAGGTTCTGGTGCACATCATGAGCACTTGCACTAATCAAAATATCAATTTGTGCCAGATTGAGAAGGCCAAAAGCATGGTCATATGTATTTTGAGTGTTCCGAAGAATTTCAGTGTGGATGTTGCGGGCCTCAGCATATTCTGATTTCTGAAGATGTAGATCTGCTTCAACAGCCACAATATCATAATTGAGTCTACCTTGAGACATCCCACAAAGCTCCAGGAGCTTTCTTCCTCTGTGACACAAGAACATGCTGTTCTTGTAGTTGCCAAGGCCCCCAGCACACATGGCTTCAATACACAGTGCATATGATTCATGGTATAAATCTGCAGATAATTGGGCCAGTCCTTGGGCCCTACGAGCCTGTATTTGGGCCGCAGGATAGTTCCCAATATTGCATGATATCAAGGCAAGCTCATTCAATACTGCAGCCTGTTGCTTCTTGTTTCCACAGGATTTTGATAGTACAAGTGCCTTGTCAAGGAATTGAATGGCTTTGGATATGTCCCCTTGATTGAAAAATGAGTACTGTCCAATGCCATAATAGAACCTTGCTATTAGAATATTTATTAGAAAAAACTTCTGTGAAAAGAATGGGAAAAACTCACACTCAAGGAGTAGATCATGAAACTTGCCAAAGTGAGATATGGCTTGAGCAATCAATTGCTCGGGATTGACAATAAGATGGTAGAGCCTAGAATGAAACACCTCTACAATGAACAATGCTTCTAATCTGTCATCATGAATGGAAGACAGAGCAGCAGGAATATGGTTCATTAACACATGACGGCCATACCCTGCTTGACGACTGAAACTGCTCAGAGAAATGGCACAACTTATTGTATCTGCAAGGGTCGGGTTGTCTGATTGCAATCCTTGCAGTAGTACTTGGTGTAGGTTTCCCAGATTTGAGGTTATTTGGTTGTGCTGTTCTGCCACTTGCTGTGATCCATGATGGGTTTCATACACATCCAAAAGCAGATGGAAGTACTTTTCAACCTGTTGAATTAAAGATGGTGGTGGAGGGTGGAACTGCTGCATATGCTCGCGGACTGGCACCAGTGACTTGAGCCTTTTTCTGTCATCCTTATATGCGAGGGATGTCCTGAGCAGCATAGATCTACATTCCAACACATTTTTTATGGAAAGCGTGCTTTGGAGCAGCTCTGCATCTGAGAGGCCATCCGGGAGAATGGAAAGCAGGCTCAACAAATCAATCGCACCAGAATTGAGCCGAGGACTTAAAAGAGAGATGGTAATTGACATATCCAAGTTGGACCTCCTGTCATAACCACTGGAAAGCAGAGATGTCTTTTCTGTCTCCCAACGAGCCAGGACATCCTTGCACCCTTCATGGTCCACGAGATGGGCAATAAGATCCACCGCTAAGGGCATGTTGTCTGTCAAAGAGAGCAGTTTGGTAATGTCCTCATTATCATGGAAATCCTCGGCAATAGCTACAAATGTCTGATGAGCTGCCTCAGCTGATAGAGGATCCAAAGGCTGCAGGAATGGGGACGTCCAGTGGACTTTTGCTGGTCTTTCTGCACCTCGCATAGTTATCTATGGAGAGGTGAGTGGAAGTATTACCCAAAGTTGATATGCACTTGCCATAAGTGCTAGATGGCAAACATCTGTAAGACATGATAAAAATTCTTCAACACCACCCCGAGTCTCCACTGGCTCCCACAGAGTCTCCAGATTATCGAGAATCAATAGAGTAGGACCCTTGTTGGAGAAGTAGTGCACGACTGGCTTTGTAAGATCTGTCCCAGGCTTCAATCCTATGTGTAACCCAATCAAAGCTGCAAGTTCGATACTAGTGGTAGCAGAATCTGCAGCCACAAAGAATCGATTCTGGTATTTGGCAACAATGTCAGGATGGTGTAGAGCAGCTTTCACAAGACTTGTTTTCCCCATTCCACCAGCACCTAGGATTGCCATCCTTGCAGGTTCCTCACAGAGGATTTCCACAATATGTTTGAGCTCTGATTCCCGACCATGGAATATCTTGGGCTGTGCTGGCAACATGGAAATTGAATTCGAGCTTGAGGGGAAAACATAAGTGTTATTGAGCTGAATAAGAACAGATTGCATGTTACCTATTATGCAAGCTATTGGCCCAGTGGTGAGTCTGATCCAGAACTTAGTTGTTGCTCCAACATCCACTGAAAATATATACCGAGGATGACCTGTCCGAAATTGTTCCATTGGAGGATGTTGAAATTGTTGCATTGGAGGAGGCTGAAATTGCTTCAAGCAGTTCCTTGTGGATCCTTTCTGTTTCCTTCTGCATCTCAATAATGTTTCCGTGCAGGTTGATGGCACCCTCCATCTGCGGGGATTATTCAATACTCAGATCAAGAGTAAGTCTAAAAGATACCTTGAACATGTCAAAAACCTTTTGTAATCCTATATGGCAGTCATTGAGCAGTGTCTTCATCTCACTCTGCCGAAAGAAGTGTTTGATTTTGTTCCCATCTTGTTGAGCCTCCATGAATGCATAGACCTTATGAAGTGTTCTAAATAAGTTCTTAGTTGTTGTTCCAAGTGCAAGGAGGTGGAGGAACATACTCTGTGAGCTCTCCAAAAGCAGACAATGTTGCAGGAGGAAGACTTGACGGAGTCCCAGTATTCGTGTGGAGATTGACAACAGCATAGAGCAATTCATGTACATTTTCCATGAGCTTGATACATTCCTCTTTATTCTTCTTCACATTCTGAACAATGGGTAAGGCTGGCACTGTGATTTACGGTGTACCACATACCTGTACCAGAGTGATTAGAGAGCCAGTCGTGTTTGAAATGGCAGGAAGAAATGGGGTGCCAAATGCATCACTGAACTTGACTAAGAGTGATAGGGTAGGAGTTAAACAGGCAACAATGTTGTCCAGGCGTGTTTTGGTGACCATGGTTGTGGGAGGCATCTTGTGGGATGTCAAGATGAAGCCTTGTATATGTACCTTCCCAGCATCTTCCAGAATCACGGTTTCAGTTAAAAATACTCTCGGGTGTATTTTCCTGCTTCTCCCGCACTTTGCACTGTATAGTGGGACAAATAGTTGTTACATAACTTCTTCAATTCAGTTCTTTCTACTACTGCCCACCAAGCACGGTGCATTCCATTTTCTGGTTGTCTGACAGCTCAGTCAAAAATAATCTCACAAGTACATTTATTTATGTTCTTCCCACACTTTGCACTGCACAGTTATCGCCTCACTTCAATTTAATACAGCCACAATCATCAGTACTGCACTTGCATGTTCACGATTTGGGGAGCATGTGATATCTGTATACACCGATACTTGAGTAGACAAATCGTACATCTGGAAGTGCATCGGATACTGTACCATTTCAACCATTGGTTCCGATGACAGATGACAGACGGTTGTGAAGTGAAACTGTTTGGTCCCTGTGATGGTGACCGCGTGTTTTTGCACCCCAGATCAGCGAGAAAGTGCAAAAACTCTGCTTCGGGGATTACTCGTATCTCAAGCGGATCCCTCGTATCACTTTGTACATGTTTGCAGTCTTCCGAAAATACCCCATTTGAGGTGGTTTTCCGATGGCATGTCTTTCAAGCTATTTCTTTCCCTCATCTGACCAAGACGGTTGCACGACCTAGCTAAAGCCTAATATTAGTTTCTGTGATCGTATAAACAGACATTACTCGTATCTTAAGCAGATGCCCTGATTTCGTATGCACGCGTTTGCCTGCTTCCTAATTTGCATCTTTGTTCCCGACCACTCGGCGGCACTCACAGCTTCATTCCATTATCTCTGTCGCCTCAAGGCTGGTTTACTCACATTTATTTCTGACCATCTCGGTTTAACTTTCGGGGACTCTTCGAAGGGCTGTGCGTTATCCATTTTTGCCCGGCCACATGCCCTTGAATCCACCGCTCAAGGCCCGCTCAAAGCAGGGACCTGTTGATGTGCATTCGTCCTTTCCCCATCATCACAATCTCGCCCCCGGCAGCTTTCCTGCCCTTCTTGCCTTGAGACCATCCACAACATCCAAGACCACACATCAAGACCGAAGGCAACAGGGCTCCCGCGAGCGTGTGGCACGGGAGCCGCTCGAATTCCTTATCTTTATCCAACTGACGCGACACGCAGACCTATTGCACAAGTATCCTATACGCGTCGGCCGCGCCTCCACCCTTCATGATCAGTCTCTTTCTGACCTGACGCAGGTGGTGCGTACCATCTCAGTTGCAGAGACACCTCTGGAGCAGGCGTGCTGATTTCCTTCATTGATGTTTGGGATTCTACTTACATCGAAGTACGTTCCATCATTTAGTGCGTCGCTGACATGGCTAACACTGCCATTTTACGTCCCGGAAAATGTTGCCCAAGCTCCAGAGATATTCTGCTCTGTTGTTCTAGTATCCGCGCAACATCGGCGCGTGCATACACACTGCCCACGGATTCTTATTCAGTTGTGCAACTGACCCGACCTCGCGAGTGCATTTTAAGTTCCTAGCTCAGCATCACGTCCGTCACCTTTGCTCACTGATGCGTTTCAGATTGGCTTTTCTGCTTCCAAGTGTGGTTTGAGCCTTACATTCCATTTCAGTAGCAGTACGAACCTGTCGCAATTGTTGTTGAACCCACGATTGATCAAATTCCAGAGTCCAGACACGTTTCTTTCACCCCATCGTGCACTTAATATATACTTACCAACATTTCATTCGCGTACGGTTGTCGGCTCCTTTCATTGAACTCCTCCTCACATCCAGCATTGATGTTCTGCTTTCTCCGAATTTCCTCTGCCTCCATTCCAGCAGAACTGTAGGAAAGATCAGGCCGTTCCCGGTTACGGTTTTATTAAACCCATGTTCGCGCATCACACATGTGCGCTGCACTATTATCAGGTGTCGGAATGTTCCATATAGTACGTCGAACATCGCTCCTGTCTTTTCTTCCACCTCCACGGAATGATAAAATTATTTCCACCAACTGTTCCCCGCTTATGCCAGAGCGAAGCAACAGCACGTCTTGTAAGATGTCTTTGTTTACAGTTGGTAAGTGAAAACTGGGTGTCGGTCAGTTCAGTTCAGTGTTGAACGTTGGGACCTGACTATCTGACGACTGACCCTAGATTCAATCTAGCAATCGAACATATTAGAACATGTGAACCTGAAAATCAAGCAGTGTATACCGTTGGTTCAATTAGGACACCATTGTTGGTTTAGGACAGCCACGAGAATAGAATCCGGGAATGTGTATCCCGTTCAGGTGCCTTGGCATTTACAGCAACAAACAAAAGAGGGTACACCCTCCTCAATATGTGTTGTGCATGTTCAATATTAAGTATCCTTATACAGGGTCTCCAAAGTATGTGCAGTTCAACAACACAACTGCACTAAATCCAACACACATTAGATTCGGGGGTTAAAGGTTCAAAACAATGACGATGACATTCTTTCACCTCATTATATTCCCGACATCCTCCTGGACTTTGCAAGCATAGATTCTGGAGCCGGAGATGCCAGAGTTGGGAGGAAACACAGAAAAAATTATAGAAAAAATTGGAGCGAGAGAGTGAGAAGCAGTGCCAGTAACCGGTTGCAATGTCTGGAGCATATCCATGTAGATGAGGTAGGAATTCTCAAGTGCAGGAGATATGAAGCGCAGTGAAAAAATCTGAGGAGCATAGAAAATGCAAGTGTGGTAGTCCCCAGGCCAGACACGATTCGAGCTCTGAAGTAGAACTGTTGTGGATTCTTGAGTCAGAGCCCCTTACCCAGCCTCTGAATCACTTTGAATGGAGAGTGCTTAGTCAGAACCAGAGTCTCACGCCGGAGCAAAGCTCCGGGACGTCTTGTTCCCATTTATGGGAATATTTTTTGATGTCATTCAACATGTTGAAACATGGTCATGTATGATTATGGGTGAAACCTACGGTCAATATAGTAGAGTAATATTGTCATGTAATATTTCAACTACAATTTCAATACATGAGGTAAGTATGAGCATTGCACTGGTGGAGAATTTCGAATTTTTCACCAACTTTTCCACTGAAAAATGTTGTTTGTTTTTCAGACATTTTTCACTGAGAAAGCATGTGAAAAATTTAAAACACTTTCAGCACTTTCTTATTTTATTTCTAATTTTTCACCTTGAATCGAGAAAGTGCTGAAAAAGTTTTAAATTTTTCACCTTCTTTTTCAGTGAAAAATGTCTGAAAAATCAACAACATTTTTCAGTGAAAAAATTGGTGAAAAATTCGAAATTCTCAACCAGTGTTGTATGTTAAAGTGAGGATTACCAAGCCCCTTACTCTAAAGCTTTTGCTTTACCTGATTTATTTGACTAACAGGTCATCGGTGTTACCTGCGGGACCTACTAAGTTGAGTCTTAATTCTGATGAAGTGAGGATATTTTGAGAGATAAAATTCAATGTCTTTCTACAACAAGACTTCAAGTATTTATACTCTACAGAATGTAATCTAGAAAGTTCTGCTTCAAAGGATGAATAAGAACATGAGTAAGAAATGTGGAGCACAATGTTCAAGCACCTCGGCGCATCAAGTCGGGCTTAGTAAGTACCTCGGTAATGGCTCGGTGTTTGTAGATAACTTCAACAAATTCAACTTGGTATGGCCGCATAAGTTATAGTCTGCGTGGGGCTCATATCAGAATCACACTGTTGAACCAACCCACTTTGTGTTTTGGGGAAGCAGAACATTCAGAATCAAGTTCCCTCTGCTCATGGAGTTGGGCCGGTGCACTGCACGGAGCAGACAAAAAGCAGAGGTGGGGCCACACTGCTACCATGCTTTCCTCACCTGGCTTTGTCTGCCCATCCAACAAAAACCCAGTGCCATATGGCGGTCAAAGTGCACTTTTATTATTTTGAGGTATATAAATGGGTTTTGACAAAAAAAAAAGGCCGATTTCAATAAGAGATATAAACTTTCAAATGAGGACAAGCTTTCTGCTCCTGCGCACAAAAAAGTATCCATTGAGATTTTTTTTTAGGTTGCCGGTCAATCTTAGGACAAATTTTTTGATGTTGAAAAAAAAAAAAAAATACTGAGACTTGCAATATAAATTCTGATGAGAGGGATTTGCTTTTTTTGAGGAATACAAAAACAATTGGAGCTGCGACCAAAAATCTTTCTGGTGGGTGGCTGTGCTAACCCTAATGATGCAGTGATGGGCCGCATTTGGACGGAACACAGGCTGTCCTCAATGCCCACAATGTCCAACATCCTGCCAGAGCTTCTGCAAGCCATCCTCAAACCCCTTCTAGATAACAGTCTGGAATCCCTTCTCCACTGTACATTGATGGATGATGTTGTGGCCTTTAGGGGCTACAGCACTGGCACAGGTTGTGGTGCTGGACAGATGCAGTTGGCACCAAGCAGAGGGTGAAGACGAGCTGTAGAGCTGCTTGATGATGAAACTGGGAGCTGAAATGGAGTTGTTGAAGCAGAAGAGCAAGGGCCGAGACAGGAGCTTGTGTCCAAATGTGGCCATCACTGCATCATTAGGGTTAGCACAGCCACCCGCCAGAAAGATTTTCGGTCGCAGCTCCAATTGTTTTTGTATTCCTCAAAAAAAAAGTAGATCCCTCTCATCAGAATTTATATTGCAAGTCTCGGCAATTTTTTTTTTTTTTCAATATCAAAAAATTTGTCCTAAGATTGACCGGCAACTAAAAAAAAAAACTCGATGGATACTTTTTTGTGCGCAGGAGCAGAAGCTTGTCCTCATTTGAAAGTTTATATCTCTTATTGAAATCGGCCTTTTTTTTTGTCAAAACCCATTTATATACCTCAAAATAATAAAAGTGCACTTTGACCGCCATAGTGCCAATGGAACAGGGATGAATGAATAATTCAGTGAAGATCCAAAAACTACACACCTCGACAATTGCAGGATTTGAAGTTAGCTCAAAGCCAATGGAATAATTGAATCACTAAGCAATACAGTCATTCCGCTGTCCTTGCACTTTTTTTTTTTGACTCAAAAAAAAAATGGTTTCTCTCCACTTCTCGATGTCAATATCTTCGTTTGTATGTTCTGTACATCCTCAATTTTTTATGGTACCCTGGGGTATGTGGTGGCTATGTAATTTTAGCGAGATGGCCCGAATTTGGATTAATCACGATAATTCATGGTAAAATCAGGCTTTCACGATGGGTCAAAGATCTCATTCAACATGGCCCTCCGGGCACCCCTGGTACCTCTACAACCGACCGCCACCCGTACCTTGTCCCCCACCGCCACCTTTACCCAGACCCGAACCATCGTCGCCGTCGCCGACAGCAGCACCTGCGCGCGACCCGCAATACCCCACTGCGTCCATTACTATATAGTCAAATGATACTCTTGAACCAGGACTCGTTGATCCACACATTTCACAATTAGCACGGCCATGACAGCGAAGCAATCTAATGTCACGCATGCGACCAGGCCAAAGTAATTCATTGAGAAAACATCACCTAATCAAGTCCAATTCAATCACAAACCGCGACGGACAAACCGATGTGAGTGGATAACTGAGACTTTATGATGTAGGCAGTGACATAATATACCAGCCGGTCCGGAGAAAGTGACGCGGCAGGCGCGCACTGACGCGGCACTGACGCGGACCGGCGCGGCAATTTTAGAACTTGCGGTTGCTATTCCTTACGTGTGTACTACACTCTAATCAAGCTCAGGACATGTCAGGAAAGGACTATTGGACAAATCACGCATATTTAGACTAGTATATACTGGTTCGGCCAGAAGAATCAAGTGGGTTTGCTGGGTTGCGTTTGTTTCTCAGTCTCTGTTGGCATTTTACACATGTCTAATGATGTTTCAACACTTTTAATAGCTCTGGGATGACCCAAAATCTTAGTGCTTGCCATGCCGATGCCGCGTCAACCCCCGCGTCGATGCGCGCCGGTGCCGCGTCAGTGCGCGTCAATACCGCGCCGGTGCGCGTCAACGCCGTGTTAGTGCCGCGTCAACACAGCCACCGCCGCGTCAATCGCGCGTTACTTAGATATCTTCTACCATGTTGGGTCGTCCTAATTCACTTTGATTGAAAGGTCTTAAGTGGGAATCCATCGTCCCATCATATAATTTATCATGTACCAGCCTTCTGCTGCTTCCTCTCGAATTCGGGTCCGATCCAACTTGTCAATAATAAATAGATATGGAAATGGCATGGGAGATGTTTTGTGGACCAATTCATTGAGTTGTCTTGGCGAGATTTGTTTCATTAACCGTCCTCTGATTGGCAGCATGAATCTTCTCAAACTGTTATCAATTTCTGGAGTTCGAGGTATGCCTCCTAAATCTCGGAGATGTATGGTCCTATTTTCACTTGGGAAGCTCCCCCAGATGAATCAGAGAGGGATACAGCACACCTTCACCCAAATAATACAGTAGAGCAAATATTTCACAGAACTTGTTTAAGTTACTAGACTTCGAAAGTTGTTCACAACTTCCGTTGGTGTGATGACCAGCTGAACTCTGAAATTTGAACAGATGATCTGAAGAAAATTTTGAAGGAGATGTTAGCGGAATCAAACCAACATTTCGTCCACCTGTCTGTAAATCATCATCACCATTTACTACAGAACATTCTCACCGAAGAGCTGCAAGTCGGACGGCTTGCGGCTGTATGATCGCGCAGACTACGACAATGGGTGCTAGTGTAATACTTGTAACACATCTGTCTAAAATTCCGGACGGCGGCCAGCCTTCTCGGATGCATTGTGCGCAGTCCAAACGTCCAGTGCTCTCAGTTGCAACATGTTCAATTTTCGGCCAGATTTGATATGCCTGTGATTCAACACAGCATTCACAGTTAGAATTCAACAGTCATGATCAGAGGTTCAAAATTGTCGATAAAGAGTGGATTGAACCAGGGTTTTGGGCCACTTCTATCTGGGCACCATCTTCGCAAACCCAGTGCTACATGGATAAAAGTAATAAAGTAAAAGGAGAAATGGGAATTATGTAAGAAGGTGAAACAGCCAGCCGCGTCTGAGTAAGTAATACTTCGAAGTTTACCCAGAATTTTTGAATGCAAGGAGTTCTGCTTTTGAGCATTGGGGACACCAGTCGATGGAACACCCAAGTCAACTACCACAAGGCAAGATGAGTCTAACTGATTACAATGCGAACTTTGTCTCCCAAACAGTAGATGATTTGGGCAAAGCAAACCTTGGAAGAGTGCATGGAACTTTCCAGCTGGAACTAATTCTGGGGATGTAAAACACCGGGTATGACTGAATCACCAACGGTATTTTGGTGTTATATGGTGGACCACAAACCAGCGCTGAGTTAAGCTGTCGCGCCGTACTCAGAATATTAAGAGCAGTGGTCAACTAGGGGTGTGGGAGGAGGGGACACGAACGAAGTTTGGAGCTGGGGAATCGCTTCAAAGGAGCTAGGGAGATCATTTTGAGCGAGTGCCAACGCCGGGTCCATAACAAATCAAGGTGACGTCTCTGGATTTTAGTTCGAGGGAGGAAACTCCCGCAACTGAACCAGATGAATTTTTTATTGGTTGACTGATTGATACGTAGGAAATACTAAAATCAATGGTTTTCACTCAGCAGGCTGTTCAATGTGGAAGAAGAATTAAATAAGTTACAGGGGGTCATACTACATAGAGTACGATCGGCCACAGAAAAGACTAGAGACATAATCCCGATCAGAGAGAAATTACAAAGCTAAGTATCTTAAGCTAAGAGATATTCTCTGGAACTCCGTCACTAACATGCACATTAAGATAGGTTCATTCAGTTCCAAGTAAAAACTCTATGCCACAACTCATGCTTGAACGGGAAAGTTCCTTATGTCATTCTGCGAACTGGCGATTGTGAGCTATAACCGAATTTAAGAAATAACATAAGGCGTGAAATATGCCAAGAACTTCAAAAAAATCGATTGGTGGAGGTTGTAGTTCAAAATCTGGGTGTGGATTTCCTACACCCGTGATGATATCCGGAAGGCCTGAAACATTGTGGACACCGTTTCCCGGGCCATACATTACTTGATGTGTTAGGAGGCATGTGACGGGGAGGCAAGGAATGAGCTCAGGCTAAACCCGGGTGATTTGGGACCAACCTTGGAGCTTTCCGGGGTTTCTGTGTAATTATATTACCAAATCTCACGCGGACTACATTCGGAGGCAATTGCTCACAAGTAAGACACGGGACAATGGTGATAACCAGCACTAATTAGCACTAATTAGTGGTGGGTGTAAGTTGAACTGACCAAAATTTGGGACAGGGTTTTTTTATCTTAAATGATGTATTTGCACGATTAAACATTGTGCGAATACGTTCCAGGGTCAAGGGAGCGCTCTGGGAAGACGTATACACGGCGCGCCGATTGCCGCGTCAATCGCGCGTCACGTCGCGTCACAGCGCGTCACTGCCGCGTCAATGCGCGTCAGTGCCGCGCCTGCCGCGTCATTTTCACCAGACCCCTATACCAGCGCTTTCGCTGCTTGGCCTGACCCGATACATATACTTGATATCCATGTTGCAGTGCAGGAGAAATATGACCAGTTCATTGTAGTTGTTTATTCTCGGATGCAGGCGTTTAAGCATGATGGATTCTGTCTCAGGGTCGAGTCTAGTCAGGGGGCTGGTGTCGCCGTTGATACCCATCCTGCACGCAACATCATCACGGACTTGCCCTGGCTTGACCGATTTCCAACAGGTGGGCTTGTGTACGTGCCAGTTACTTTTTACTACGCCGAGTACTTCTACGGTCTTCCTGAAGGACGTTTGGAATTCTTCTTCAGACATTGACGCAACGGAGGGAAGTTTGTGCAATCTCGGGTCTACCCATCCCGCTGGCATCTTAGGTGGCGTTAGCGGCCCGTTGGTTTCAACCAGGACTTCGGTGGTACTTGGTAGCTGACACTTAATCAGGGATTCCAGCCATGCAAAAATAGTGCTCTTGAACGCTGGATCATCGCGCATACGTTCCCTCAACCTCTCCGGAGTCGGATTTCCCTCAATCCATACCAACATGTGGCAGTGGAGCGTACCCTGACCTTGAGCCTCGATGGTGCCGTAGTATCCACAGCAACGGCCGAACGATCCATTCTCATCGGCCGACGTAGAGGAAGGATTGTACTTGAGTATTATTCGGATGAACGCCTGGATCACCTCATCGAAGAATTGTGGCGCTGGGGCTGGATTCTTAGCTACAAAAACTTTCCGCTCATATCCCGTCATGGCAGCCCACTCGTCCGGGGTTATTCCCTCCATAGCTCCTAGCAGAGGGTCCGCTATGTCGGCGGGGTTCAGAGTCATGAAAAGAGCAGGGGTCGCCAGCTTCTTCATTAAGGCACGTATCTCGTTGCGTCTGCATTGTTTGTATCCTGAGCTACCTTTAAGATCTTTGGCCAGCAGTTTGAGACGTCCCAGAGTTCGCATGGCCTTTTTCTCGGTGTTATTTGATGCCTTAGCGTTTGGATTTAGCTCTCATTTTTTCATGAGATCGGACAATAAAGGCCCCATTTCCTGTATGTCAGCGACAATGCTCGACTGTGAATCCACGGTCGTTCGGAAAGACACGTGGCGGTTAACTTCCGCCTTCTGCATGATATTCCAACATACATACGTGAAATTGGGATCTTTCTGGAACTGACCGTCTGATTGAAGGAGCAGATTTTTGACCTGATGTTCGAAAGATATTCTCTGAGAATCACTGCGGTTCGGCTCGTGAAATCCGCCAATGCCCCACGGATCGAGATTGGGAAATGCGAACATAAGCAGGCCTGGATCACGATCGGAGAGAAATTTGGAACCAAACTGCATTTTGATGTAATTATTCTTGTCGAGGCACCAAGCTACAGCGGACGCCTTCATGTTGCGTAGGTCTAGCGGCGACCTTTCACCTATGGTGTAACCGACAGCTTCCATGATTACTTCCGCATCGTTTGCAGTTTGGGGTTGATCTCCGCGACCAGCATAGCTGTCACCTTCGAGGGTCTCATCTGGGAGACAACAAACCTTGACTGCGTTAGGTATCCCGATATCTCCTTCTCTCTCATCAAACAACGACGCCCAGTTGGAAGGACTGAAAGTGAGACCGGCTCCCATATAAACACGTTCTTACTCAACAGAAACCGGATCATATGTTCGACGCGAGTCTTCGAGACCACCACCGGTGCCAATTGTTTGATGTTATCTCGAGTAGGAACGGTGGAAGCACCTACGAACAACGTGCACACGGCCTCGTGGATCTCTTCTTTGGGCGGTGGAAGTACGGTACGTAAGGACGCGACGTCTTGAACGAATATGGCGACATTGCCCTTCGAGTACTTTTGTGACGTTGCTTCATATTCATCTGCATTTTCTTTCTTGGTCTTGTCGCTGAAAAGGTGAATAATTCTAGTAGTGCGGGCGCGGGCAACCATCATAATGTAATACATTGAAGCTTCAGCGAAGGCGGCGTGCGCATCTGGAGGTAACTCATGCCTTGCATAATATTGAAAGTTCGCTAACGCATGTGGGGGCTGAACATTCTTCCGGTGCTGTCCGGCAAGGGTTGCACAGATCAAATACGCCCTTCGCATTGCGATCTCTGAGCGCGGCCGGGCACAGGATAGCGCAGTAGTAAGCGTCGAGATGTATGTAGTTGGTAGAGTTTTGACAGGCAGAGACGGGTTCTGCAAGAGTGTCAAGTCATATAGTAGTGGATTCGACGCCGTGAGCTGTTTCTTAGGAGTATTCCTACCGCAAACGGCGCACGGTCGGGGTATTCATTCCGGGGGATCCATCTCTGCTTGCCATACGGTCGTTATTCCCTGCTGAGCACTAACCGGGCACATGTAAGGAAAACTGGACCAGGCCTCCAGTTCCGCGGTGTATACGGCCTCCTTCTTGTCATGACGGGCTGCAGGTCCGGTGGGCCGACGACTTTTTCTGGGCTGCATACGCGACTTGCGTAATTCTTCCGCAGCCCTGACAGAACTCACGGTTTTGGGCCGTACGACCAGCTCTCGAAATCCACGCCGTCTGGAAAACAATAAGACATCGTGGATACCGGGACAGTTGTGCCTGCACGTATGATTGAGCAGCGTTATCAGAAGTTCTGATTTTGTCTTGGATGGTAATATTCGGTGGCGCCTGCCTAGATCCTCCAGCTGACACATTGTGAGGTGGTCATAACAAGAAACAAAACCCGCGAGGCTCGGTACCGTGACAGCCACAAATTTGAACCCATATCTGCGTGGTATAAGGTGGGCAGCGTTATCGGAATAACTACCTCGACGAAGTCAAATAAACCATTGAGCAGATATGTACTAACATGGGTGATGCCATCGTTTATGTCAACGTGTAGGGAATCCGCGCGATCTGCGTGAGCTGTTGTAGGCTGAAGAATAAGAAATAATTTGGCTACGGCGGCAATGGACGATGCATGGACTATCGTGTGCCCATCAGAGTTGCCGTAGGCGAGCAGCACGCTTTGTCGATCACCTATGGCGGCGAATTCAAAATGTCGGTCGAGCGCAAATGTAGAAATGTCAGTTGCGCTGTCTTCTCGCGCAGAATTGTCAGCGACGAGGCTCAATATATGTTTTCCACCGGCAGGTACCTTCTCCGTCACTAGTATACTCGAGCGCGACCCAACTTACGGAAGCACAGGAAACGGGCACACTTGGCACGGCAAGAATGATCTTGGAATAGGGAAAGTAGTGCCGCCCTGCGCTCGGAGTGCCGAGTCCGTGAGCTTTAGCCAAGTCTTTGAGTACCCTCACGTTCATATAGTTGTAGGTCGTCAAGAATCTAAAAATATCTGCACATTCGCAGAGGACGTAACCGTCAGGTACCTCGCTTTCGACGTGTTTGTAGCCGACATATTCATAGGACTCGTTGAGTAAGTCACAACTCAAGAACGTTGAACCTTCACGAGGACTCGACGAAGCACAGCGTGGTCGGTGTATATTTAAATGAACATTTTCATTGGACGTTGGACAGTTGAACATTGTACAATTTGACGCATGATTCCCAGGAGCATTAAGTGTGAGTGCCCGCTCTGCTGCCGGACCCGGATCAGACGCTGGCCAACCAACAATATTTGCAACTTACCAGGTATAGCGGGGGAATGAGAGACAGCGCTGTCAGATGCAGCCGCTCCCAGTGCTACGGCGTCCCCTGAACCCGGCATATGTGGGCGGCTGGATCCGGGGCCAGGGTTACTGGCAGCTGGTGTCACTGTCATTAGTGCGTCTCGGTAGTAGGGAACCACATACCGTACTGCGCGAACACCGTGCCAGTCGATACGAAAGGTTCTGGCGACTCCGTCCCATGAGTAGGACACGGCGAATCACCGCTGTCTGAGCTGGGCATGGCTTGGCTTTTTTGATAAGACATAGGCGTGGTAATAGAATTGTCGGGGTCGTCAGAACATTTAAATAGGTGTGTGATTAAGAAATAGGAGTTCTAGCGACGCACTGACAGTGTGGGAAGGGAGGACGCGGACGTAGGATTTCCAGGGACGTTGCTGGTATAGGGGTGTGCTGACGGGGTAGGAACCGTTGCCGAAGGGATACGCTCTAATATGTGGGTGCCAGGAGCCAGGGGTGGGGTCGCATATCGCAGTCCTCGTCGATTTCTTCGACTGTAATGGAACGCCAGGATGGCGATGAGGAGTGAGGCATTACTACGCAGTGAGAGCCAAGGGCAGGAAGAAAAGTCAGCGGGCCCGGTTTCAGGGATATTTGAATAGTAGTATTGGCAATGGTTGAATCAAGTACTGGAGCCGACAGGCGGTGCTGATAGTTTTGCGCCACTCCAAGGTGTTCAAGCCTTGCAAGGGGATAGGGAAGCAATGCAAAAATGACTGAATGAGGATGTGGGTAGGTGGGTAGAAGAAACGGACAGATAAGGACCAGAGACGCCCGTGCCCGCGAGCGACGATGAGCGCGAACGCTAAGAATAGTGTTCGCTCCATTGGGACACAAACCCTATTCTATGGCTCCGATCGTACCTACGTTTTATCCCGTTACGTCGCCCTCACGCCTTGCACCATCCACCCTCAAAGCAGCGTTCTGCGCGATGATAGTACCCCAATCGACATGGAATACAATGTGCACCCCGAGTCTCACTGTCCATTCGTGCTAAACTTGTTGTAGACTGTGATCCAGTCCACATTCCCACCTCGCATCCCAGTCCCCGAACTCGCCTCGGCGCAATCCCTACAATACGCCCACCGCATCCCCGAGCCTGTGTACGCCGCCGGGCTGCCGCCGGTCTTGCGCACGTCGTCCTACGTCGTCCGAGTCGAGTAATACCAGTCACAAGTACCACCGCGACTCGCTCGCGCGTCCGCGTCCCCTCCAACGACATCTCCTTTGCCCGCACACCTCCGTGCATTCCGTGCCGTCCGTGTCTTCGCTGGGCTCGGGGGCGTCTGTGCGCTAGGGTTTGTAGGGCAGCGTCTGCATCCAGCATGCGGTCGTCCGCTGCGTCTGCATTCCGAGCCGTGACGTCTGCATCCAGCATGTCCACCCCATCCACCTCCTAGCCCTCCTCGCTGGTGTCACCCGCGCCGCGCGCCACGCGCCTCTCGAAGCCGCCGCGCGAATTGCGACGTGAGAGAGTGCGTGCCTGTGGACGAACACATAGCGTGCGCTGCCGTCGAGGACGGCGTGCCGCATGGCTGCGTTCGTATGCGCGCTGCGCGTCATCGCCGTACTCGACGCAGGGGCTGCACACAGCAATCTCGCGCGCGCGCTGCTGGGTGAGGCGCGAGGAGGAGGCTCTGCGGTGTGCCGCCATAGAGCACCAATCTCCAGTCCACGTCTCCAGCGCCCAGGCCGCGCTCGGACGTCCCGCTGCGCCGAGCCCCAGTAACCCTCGAGCACTGCCGTCAGAATCTTGCCGACTTCTACGCCGCACTCTCTCGCTCTTGTTCCGCAGCTTTGCTGAGTTGTCATCCCTGCCCGTCTTCTCCGCATCGCTGCTTTACATCCCTGCGACTCCCACTCGGGTATACATATCCTACATATCCTCCTCCCTGCGCCTCAGCTGATAAATTGCATGTCAGCTTAGGACACGTCGCGTTCCATTTACGATGCTCATAAACAGTGCCTAGACTTCGATTTCCTTGATTTCTCTCCGGCCTTGTGAGCTCCCGCCCACGCCCACGACGGATCTGCGCGAATCTGCGATACACGGGCGCCGAGCGTAATGCGTGTTGGCACCGAGTCGCCGTAAGTGTGGGCGCGTAGTCGAGGGCACGCTCCAGCCCGCGATATCGACCGTCCGCCCCGCGCATTCGCCACCTCGCCCCGTCGATCAGGGCGGTATGGATGGACGTCGCGCACAGCCCTCTCATCTGCGCGCGCGGGCCGGGTCCTCGCGTGTCGTCCTCGCGCAGGATGCTGGCTCGTTCGCGAGGAGCTGTTCGCCGTCAGCGATTGCTACTCCTTGACGTACCTGCTCGCCGTCCCGCCCCCTTTTTGCGGCCATTCTCGGACCCCTGAAGCGGTGCCAACCTGAATGCGGAATCGCAGCGTCTTGCTTTCAGCAACCTGTGCGTGTCGCGTCCGCGTCCGTATGTGTGCACCTGGAGAGGAATCACGTTGGTAGATCGAAGAAACTCATTCGTATACTCTACAGGGTCAGCAAGCACGAACACATGTCTTGGAGGCGCGTACTGTACGTCTGCGCTGCACACATCTCCAGCGCCGAGCTGTCGCCGCTGTCGTACCACATCCCCCGCTCGTCGCAGGGCTGACCGGCATCCCATCCTGGGGCACTCGGAGGTTCCGGATAAGATGCGGGGAGTCTCTTCGCGTCCGCGCCGCAGATTTGGGAAGGGTGGCCAGCCGGCTGCGGGAGGCCGGTGCGCGCGAAAGATATTCCGCGTGGGCGCTTATCGGGCGCCTAACTTTCGCCTGCATCGGCTTCCTGCAGCTCGCCTTTTGCTGTGCCTGTATCTCATCCGGGGACGCGGAGGGACTCCCCGCTCCTTAGCCGGAGCAGCCGAATCAGAAGGGCGTTGCCGTTATAGGGTGGGACGAAATAGTATTCCCTTTGAGTGGTATCCTCATGGCCGTCACCACCATCTGCAAGACCTGGATCGAGGTCTTTAGCTCGGGCCCGCGGGACATCGCCAAGCAGCTCGAGGACCAGCAGATGGTGCGCGCCTTCCATCCACTGTTTCTCATTTCCTTTGTTAGGTCATGGCCCCTCGATGTACAAGGAGCTCAAGCGCGTCATCCCCTCCCCATCGCCGCGGCGCTGGGCGGTGCCATGCTCGGGCTACTCTCCGTCGCGGCGGACCTCATGGGCACCATCGGCAGCGGGACCGGTATCCTCATGGCTGTTATTACCACCATCTACAACTGTACGTCGCCCTCCTTACCTTACCTCCCTTCCAATCTAACTTAGCCGCATATTCATTATCTACAGACTGGGAAATCAGCATGCGGATGCGTCTCTCTCTCCTCCGTTCTTCTCCCCAGGAACTAACCTACTGTTTGCCTGTAGTCCGGCGGCCTGGAAATGGCTGAGTTCGGCCATCTGCTTTAAGGGGACGGAGACGGAGACGAAAACGGAGGGACGCGGGCGGTAGAGAAAATGCAGCGCCGGCTTGCCTAGAAGTCATATCATAGGTAACAGTATAAGCAGAGTCTCTCGCTTTATGTCCGCTTCCTTCCAAGTATAAACGTGTTTTCAAAGTAACGACTTTACAAGCGTACAGTACATGAAGTGGAAGACGATAGCTGCATGCGTAGTATGGAATACATGCTGTTTAGCGGGAATTCCCTCACCCTGTGCAGCACTTGGTCCATTCCTTGCCGTGGTGGAAAGTGGAGGTATCAAATTGAATCATTTCTTTACCACGGATTGCAAGAAGATAGGGCATAGGAAGGCGAGATTTCAATTGGGCGGGGAACCAAAGAAGGTGTTCTTGGTTAGGACCATAGAGCCACAAGCCGCTGAGCGACAACCATTCGTCATGAGAAACGTGCAAAGAAGGCGAAAAAGTGGGTTTTCCTGGGTGCAGAAGCTGTATAGGGTATTTTTGCGACTCCTTTTCTATGATACAAGTGAGAAATAATCCAAAACGAAAGGGAGGGAGAATAACCTTCAGACTTGGCTCCAATGTCCCAGATACGAAGCGTGCCGTCCTCGGAGCCCGACACGATCCGGCTACCATCAGGGGAGAAGGCGACAGACCAAACCCAATTGCCGTGGCCACGGAGCGGCTCACCGAGCGGCTGTCGTGTCTCTGCATCCCAGATATGGAGTGTGCGGTCCGCCGAGCCCGACACAATGTGGCTCCCGTCGGGCGAGAAGGCGACCGTCCAGACCGCGGCGGGCGCGGCACCGCTGTGGCTACGGAGCGCCTCACCGAGCGGCTGTCGTGTCTCTGCATCCCAGATGCGGAGTGTGCAGTCGCCGGAGCCCGACACGATGCGGCTGCCATCGGGGGAGAAGGCAACAGACCGCACCCCGCCATTGTGACCACCGAGCGGCTCGCCAAGTGGCTGTCGTGTCTCTGCATCCCAGATCCGGAGTGTGCAATCGCTGGACCCCGACACGATGCGGCTGCCATCAGGGGAGAAGGCAACAGACCACACCCCGTCATCGTGGCCACCGAGCGGTTCGCCGAGTGGCTGTAGAGTCTCTGCATCCCAGATCCGGAGCGTGGAGTCCGTGGAGCCCGACATGATGTGGTTACCGTCAGGGGAGAAAGCGACAGACGTGACCCAGTCTTCATGGCCACAGAGTGGCTCACCCACGGGCTGCCCTGTTTTTGCGTCCCATATGCGGAGTGTGTGGTCCACCGAGCCCGACACGATGCGGCTGCCGTCGGGTGAAAACGCGAGAGACAACGTGACATCGCCATCATGGCCACAGAGTGGCTCGCCGAGTGGCTGCAGTGTTTCTGCATCCCAAATGCAAAGTGTGCAGTCGCTAGAGCGTGATACGATACGGTGACCATCAGGGGAGAAGGCGACAGCCAAAATCCAGCTTAGTGGCAAATCTTCCTTCCAAGAATGAACAGTGTGCGCAGTGAGCTTCACGATTCCCCCAAACTGCTGTGAATATTGTCTCCGTACTAGCGACTGTTCGGGTACCATCGCCAATGCTGACATATAGATATGGGGTGCAGCCTCCATAATCAAAGTGTCGAAGAACCGAATAAATGAAAGGTAATCCTTGGTTAGGTTCTTCAAGTCCCCAGCACCCTCCTACAATCCAGTGAGTTGATGAAATGATATAAATACGACACGAATTAACCCACTGGAATGCTCTTCAACACACTGTTTAGTACGTTCTCCACACGAAAAGATGTCCACGACCTCGCCGACGTGGCCGTTGAGATACTCACGACCTCCAGCCAAAACAAAAAGTCATTCTGCATGAATTGGAGAAGTTTCTCTCCAATGGAAGCTTCATATTGTGTTTCTAGTAAATGGCTGTCCCAGAAGTGGCTTGAATACAATAACTGCGGACTGATATGTTTGTCGATTAAAGCGGATAGATTCGGGACATCGGAATTCTTAATGTAGGAACTTTTGAGCCTGCAGATGTTGAAGCGAAGCTCTCTTTTGAGAATACCAAAACATCTCAAAGTGAGAGTACAACAGTGGGCTTTCACGTCGAGATGCCACAGTTGGTGGCCAGACCGCTGTGGATCAGTGAGATAATCTCCGAAGGAGGCATGCAGTGTGCGAGCCTCTTTTCCACGACTCCACTGGATGACACAGCCCAAGCCACCCAGAATATGTCTTGATGCTCTATCCTCCTCCAGATTGAAGAGTCCATCTATCATTGTGTCGGTCATGGGCACTTTGCCCAGGACAATAGCAGCCAAAACTGCCTGAGCATCAACAGTAAAAATGGGGTCATCCCAACGACCCGAAACACGAAGGGAATCCTCAAATAATTGGTCGAGGTTGAAACCTGCTGTGGGATTGCGTTCCAAGAGGAACTTGAGTTTGGTTTTAGGACCGGGAGAAATTTGGTAGCAGTCGATGCCCAAATGAAAAGACCTTCAGAATATTTTATCAGGATCTGGATGGCAGAGTCACCTGGCCATCCCCACTCCAGTTTGTGTTGCCTTCGAATTTCCTCCATTCTGGATTGAATGTAAAGGTGTATATCTGCAGTGATCGATATTTCAAGATGCATCTTGATTATCAAGGACTGTTCTCTGAAGTGGTCTGCAATGTCTGAATCCGGGCGACTGGTGATGAGGAAGCGAAACACTGGGGGAAGTTTGTGGAACTCATTTGAAAGCAGGGAGACCAGGGCTTTTCGTGATTCTGCATCACCACATTCATCCAAGGCATCCATAACGATTATGATTGGGCCATGGATATGTGTTTCAGCAGCTTTCAGGGGCTCGAGCAACAGTCTTTCAAACTGTGTTTCCATTATTGCTGTAGTCACCTTCCGGTCACGTTTTATAGCTTCACAGATGGCTGCCCGGATGGTGGGGATGGAGTTTGCGAGTTGATCAGCAATTGTGTGAATGACTGTGCTCGGATGGCTTGCCACTCTGTCATTTCTGTCGAAGAAAATGAACGCCCCAAGGCGTTCAAGGTTGCGGAAATACTCCGAGACAGTGGTGGATATTGTGCTCTTCCCAGAGCCTGCAGCACTGTAAAGCCAAAGAATGTTGCTGGAGTCAGAAGGTGTCATAAGCCATTCATGAATGAAGTTCAGAATGTCAACACGTGTTCCAGTTAAGCATTTTGTGCGCAGAGCTGCATTCATATTGACGGGCTGAAGTGCTCTGAGCACCTCAGATTCGACTGCCAGATCATTAAACACCCATGGCAATACATGAGCAAATATAAATATCCACGTACCCAAACTCTGAACATGTTCGTTGATTGTGGTACATACAAAGGCTGTATGAGTGTTCAAGCGACTATCAAATGCTTGCTTGAGTGCGTTTAATGCCTTGGATAGATCATCAATGCGCTGGGTTACAGTGTCCAACAAAACTTGCGACACGACCCTCCCTGTTTCATATTGAGTGATGATGCAGCAATGATATGGAAAGTACGCACGTATGAATCCCTTCCCAATATATCCCCGTATAAACATGGCACACTCTACAGTCTGCTTGACAATGGCCAGACAAGTATCCCCCAGTCCCTTGATCTTCCCAGGAAGAGATGCAGTATCCTCAACAAAGGAGAACATCATCTCCATTGTTCCAACCAGCTCAACTATCTTCTCATCGGTCTCCCGCTGTTGCTTCACTGCCTATTTCCCCCTCAGCATACATCAGTAAAGCCTCGAAAAGGCTCACCTCGTACACGAATGTCAGTACTTTCCATGCAACAGTGGCATATGGATGGATCTGAAATGATCATGGTTAGAAGCAAACTCAGATGATGAGGAAGTGACTTACCTTGGCGAGTTCATCCCCCACCTGAATGATTATCTCGAGTTTGGAGATCACGATGCCCAGGCTGGACTCAATATCTCCAGCCTTCGACTGAACCTTGGCAATGGTGTCCGCAACTCCTATAACACCAGAGACCGCTGCAGAATTTCCAAGAGCCTGTATGTCTTTTTGCACGCTGGTCACCTCAATTTTACCGGCCTCAACGATACCAATAGCAGCGAGGCACACAGAGAGTGTACCGGCGTACTTGATCTTTGTGTCCTTTTTCGTTAGCTCAAGTGCCACAGCTAATATTATAAACATCAGGACGGGGCGTCACGAGAAATTATGATTTCTCACCTTTCTCCGACATTCCCAGCGTGCCGCATTGCTCCCGGAGAGTCCCAATATCAATATTGACCGTCGCTAGGCATGAATCGTCCGTGAAAGGTATTGAAGACTTATGGTATACGTGGAGCGAAAGCCGAGTCGATAGCTGATCAGAGGATCTTGGTTGTTGGCGTAATGTTAGCACAAAATATGCGCGAAAATCTGTATGTGCACTCACAGCGCGCAGACATCATTCCACTTGGGCACCGAGTCCCGGTTGATGGTGTGCGTGCAGTGAACCCGCGTCTCGTCAAGGTCAATCCCCACATACAGATTCGGTTTCTTCTTATGCCCAAAGCCGGGTTTCCACGAGAATCCATCGAGACTTTGAACTAGAAGGGTAGAGTATCAGACCTGAGAGCATAAGGGCCTGATCGGGTGGACGGCTCCGTGGGAGCGGCCCAGCCAAAATCAAGACGTACGCCTTGGCAAAGTGGGGCCGCTTCAAAGCGGAGCCGATGGAGTGCTCGGTGGCGGCCGGCTCTTTTTTTGAGGCCGTCACACTTTCCCCCGCCTACCTCGAGTCGCTCATTACTATTCCTCTACGTGTTCTGCTTATATCTTTCCCTGTTCTAACCGACTCTGCAACTATATATGCCTCCAAAAAAGGATAGTGGGCCTCGCTGCAGCTGGAGGGACGGCGACGACGCCATCTTGGTCGCAAAACTCCGCTGGGGCAAGGACAACGGCTTGCAGGCAGACAGCGGTTGGAAGCCCCAAATCTGGGCCCACTGTGTCGAGGCTCTGAAGGACAGTCCGGGCCCACCCAAGACAGCAGACAAGATTCAGGACCACTACAGCAACGTACGTATTGTATCCAAATCAGTGATGCTGCTAACAGTTCTCAATAGATAAAATCAACATTTCTCGCTGTCCAAGCACTGCGTGGACAGTCGGGCTTTGGCTGGGACGATGGATTGAAGATGGTGACCGCTACCAGCGACGTTTGGGAAGCGTACCTCAAGGTGAGTGCTTTTTACTATACATGTAATGTTATTCTCTGGCTGACACCGTTTCTGTTTAGAAAAAGCCCAAAGTCAAGCGCTGGAGGAAGGCGTCCTTTCCACTCTACGACGACATGCTTTTTCTTGTCGAAGGCATTGTCGCAACTGGGGCAGGCGCTTTTCATGCCGGTGCAGCCGGGACAGAGGGACCTACCCAGTTGGCGGACAATCTCACTCAGTCCACCGACTCGGGCAGTCAACCAGAGGCCCCTGTTACCCCTGCTCGTAGTTCCCCTGGTCCTAACGGCCTCAATCTTGGTGGCAACATGGTACGTCGACTAATTCGTCTACTGCAACATATTTTTAACTCTGCTCATAGACCCACGGGGACGATGACCTCACCCCGTCATCTCCCATTCGCCCGCTGCGTAAACGTGCCGCGTCCCCGGCTTCGAACGAGGGCAACAAGAGGGCTCGCAGGCGCAATGCAGATGCTGCAACCGAGATGGCTGGTGCACTTGAACGGGTTGCAAAGTCCCTCGTCGTCGTCGGAAGTCCAGAGGTTCGCGAGAAGGCGATACATTTGATGGAGGAGGACAACGATTTTTCCCAGAACGAAGCGGTGAAAGTCATGCGCATCATCGCGAAGGACACCGCTGTCGCGCAGACTTATATTGCATCTAGCAAGCAGGAGAGGCGCACCGCCTTCCTCCGTTCACTGCTTGATGATGAAGAATTTTGATTTCTATCCATACTCGTTACTTACTTCCAAAAAGTCGATTTCTATTAACACTCCTTACTTACTTCCAAAAATTCGTAGTTGGTATTCACATTTTAATTCTATCCTGCGTTGGGGACCTCACCACGATCTGCCAACAATGCAACATAGTCATCCCACATTTGCTTCGCAATCCGGTCCCTACGTGCTGAAGCACGGGCCCTTTCCTCGTCCGAGATATTCCACCCAAGCTCTTCTGCAGATATTTCGCGGGGCTCAACCTCGATGAATTCTTCTAAACGGCCAGAGCCTTCGCGTTGAGGCGTGTTCGAAGCATCATTTGAAAGATCCTCTGCATCATCGGATCCATCGTGAATGCGCAGGAAATTGTGCAAGGCACCGATGGCCGGAATGAGCATGGCTTGCGTCTCCATCGGGTACTCAGGGGCCCGAGTGAAAAGTCCCCAACGACGTTTTAGCACACCAAAGATCCTCTCAACAATGTTACGTGCTTGCGCATGACGAAGATTGAAGAGTTCTTCGAAGTTTTTTGGCCTTGGAGTAATCATTAGTCAGTAATCATTCAATTTGAAGGTTGTGTACCCACCTTTGTCGCACTGTACCCCATTCCTTCAAGTGATATCGAACGTTGCGATACGGTGTCAGAAGCACGTCGCATAAAGGAAACCCAGCATCTGCGAGGTAATATTTTCCAGTAGGAACGGCGAAGTCCCGCGCACGTGCATACTCAAATATTGCTGAGTCCGATGCACTGCCTTCCCAGCCGCTCAATACATAGACGAAGAGCATTGCAAAATTGCAAGCAGCAAGGACATTCTGTCCGATGAAGCCCTTCCGATTTCGATAGCGAGCCATGGCATCCGAGAGGACCCAGGCATGGAAGTGAGACCCGTCGATGGCCCCGCGAGCATTCCGAAAATAGGGATATAACTTTGAGTTATCCTTTATCTCGGGTGGGGTCTCGTCAGGAGGCAGGTGGAGGTGTTTCTTGTAGAAAGAACCGACAAGAAGGACAAGAATGGAATATATCGAACTAGAAAAAATGAGTTTACGTAGGGAGCGGAAGAGAATAGAGTATACCGATTGATAGTATCGGCACTTCGCTGAAAGCGTTCCTGCAGCATCCGGCTGCTGCAACCAGTCCGAGCGAAGTGCAGGAATGTGGCGAGTTTCTCATCTGCTGTGACATATTTGGTGCATACGAGGCCGGAGAATGCCTGTAGCTCGAAAGATAGACGATGGAAGACGTGTTTCGCCATGCCAAGTTGGTCTCGGAAGCGGTCAGGGTGTCCCTCCAGGAGTTCGGTGAGCCATGACTGGCCAGTGAGTTGTGAAGTGTGGAATGGTATCGGTTGTGTGACTGCGAGCCCCAGTGTCGCTGCAGTGAATGCGGCCACCGTGCATGCCAGAGCTGCAATCAGCTTTATTTTGCGTTTCCGCTCGTGTTTCTTAGCATTGTTAGCGCGTCGACGAGCAGCAGCAGCTTTTCGCTCTATCAGGCGCGTCATTGGCGAGTCATTTCGCGCCATGTCGTCCTGTGGGGGGCGGTCGGGGTACAGGAAAATAGTGTTTATCATTATTTACTGTATGTGACTGATGTGACTGGACGCGCCAAGGCGGTGGGAATCAGCTCCGGGCTCTTTTTTGAAGCGGAGCCGAGCCATACGCTCCACCGGAGCCGTCCACCCGATCGGGCCCTAAGAGGGTGGATTTCCTGACCAGTGAGTGAGTAGCTCTGCGACATGAGTGCGCTGTCAGACCCGGACACGCGGATTCATGCTCGGATCCAGACTAACCACGAGGCTCCCAAGAATAGCTATCATGAATTACAGCAGATTACAGCATTCGGTTTTGACAGACCGAATGCAACATGCTGGATATCGCCTGATTTTCTGGATACAAACAACCTCAGTCGGTGAAAAAAGCTTTTTTTTTGGCGGATAGCGCGCCATGAGCATTAGCGACGGCAGCGCCCCCGTCCATAGGACGCAGCCACAATTAATATAGCAATTAATACGATTCCTCGCTTTGACCACGGCATCTCGGCATCTATTAATATCATCGTTCTTCTCGTCGTCTCCGCCGGCGCCCAAGAGGTAGCAGATCGTCTAATCGCGCACATTGATCAACATACGTAACCCACCCCCCCCCCCCCAAATGCGGAAGTCCCATCAATTCACGGTCTTTTTGCGCCACTCAACAAAGCACCGCGCTCCTCGACTCTTCCAACGCAGTAGGGCCTCTTCTGGCCCTACCATCGTGTCCGTAACTCTTTGCACGCGAAAGTAGCCCTTGCTTTCGCCACCTTTCCGCACCGTGAACGCGTCTCAGGCGGCAACATCCAGCAATGTAGATACTGCACATACGGTACCATATCCGCACTGGCCAACCAATACTCTTCCAGATGGTCGTCTATCTCCCTCGCCATTCGGCCCAGCAACCTCTACACCATGGAACACTGCACATACTTCGACTTTTTCTGTCGCTAATGCACCTCTACAATGCCCCAAATGCGAGAAGATTTTTGGTCCAGGGACGAATGAGGTGTCACTGAGGAATCATATAGAAGGTTCCAAGTGCCCAGGTGCGTCTCTAAGTTAACAATTTCTCTGTTTCCGGGCTAACGAGTTCTTGCATTATAGGCAGACCTTCTTCTGTCCAAACACAACCCGCATCTCGTCGACGGGCCTTGACATTGACCACCACACTTACCCTTCCTCTCACTACGCCCTCAGCGCCGTGTCCCGGCCTTCCTCTTCAATGGGATTTCAACACATTTTGGTCTACATATCCGTTCCATGTACATGACCCAAAATCCAAATATGATCCGGGCTACATTCTAATAGCTCTTTTCCCTCCTCTCATTCGCTCTAAACACTGTATTGGGAGCTCAACAACACCGGCCGCACCGTGTGCTAGGTGTTCGACCCTCAATCTTGATGTCGAAGCCCTTCGCGATCGAGCGACAGAGTCTTTCGACTATGCCCGCGTAGAGAAGCGGCTCAACCACACTCAGCTGTTAGAGAAAATAGCAGCTTTAAAACAACAGGTGAACGAATTGAGGCTCAAGGCAAGTGCAATACACTTGTGTTAAATGATGTCTAATATGGATCGATCCCGACAGCTACTTAACATGGAGCGTTCGCTTGGCTCGGTACGCGAAGATAATGCCGAATACACGGCAATCTTTCGCTTCCTCGGGACTAACCGCGTCCCCGGCTTGCACCGAATGTTCACAAACGCATTGGAGCAAAAATGGGCCTCTAATAAATTCCATGAGAAGATTCTCGCTGCGTCTCGTGGGGAGTACATCCCCCGGAACTACAGTCAGTACGAGATCGACCTTGCCATAGTGCTATACGAGCTCGGGGGTGGTGCCGCAGTCTATGCGATGAATCATTCTATTTTTGCCCTCCCCTCTTTGAACACCTTGCAGTCATATCGACGCCAACATAGGCCTAAACCGTGTCTCGACCACATCAATCTCCTCACCATTTCTGACAACATTGCTGACATGTTTGGCCCACATGAGGAAAAGGGTGGAACGAGCCGAGCGGGTCCTATCAACATCTGCGGGCATACCTTGATGTTTGATGAGCTCGCAATAGAACGGAGAGTTGACTACATGTCAACTGATGAGATGGCCGGCTTTTGCCTAGAACATGTCGGTGACGCGCTTAAAACACTAGCGGTCGGCAAAGATACATCAACAGTTGAGGCGGCAGTAACAGCGGTGAAAGATGGGAAGGTCCACATCGCCCACGAGGCGACCGTGGGTGCAATTGCGCGACTGTCGAGACATGACTACGGAGCAAAACCTGTCCTCATTGGGCCGACTTGTAAAAAGGCAAACTGGCGAAAAATGCTCGACACATTACAAAGCACCCTCGAAGCATGGAAACACTCGCCTCACGGGGAAGTAAAGCACGGGCCCATTTTCGGGGTTTCTTCTGACGGGGATTATGCACGTCGTATCGCACTATTCATGCTGTGTATGCAAACGGAGATTCTCCCGGGGAATCCTCTTTATCCCTTGATATGCAAACTGCGCGGTTTTAATCGGCGAGTTGGGAAAGATAATCTCTTCATGGACAGTGACTTTAGGCATCTTTTGAAGCGTAAGTTTTTATGCCAAGCACACTATAATTTTGCTCACGTCAATTTTGTAGGCATATGCACACTTCTGTGTTCTTTGTTGGGGATGCTCGTGAAGGGTGTTTGCATTAACCGGGATCTCATTCTCTTGTGGCTCGAGCGCTTGACCAATCACGATTGGTCCGAGATGAGCATTGAGAATCTTTTGCATCCGACCGATGCGCAAAATGTCTCTCGGGCAGTTAAACTGCTTCTCGCCATTGTAGAGATCCGATCTATTGACAAAGAGGGCCTTGATCCAAGCGAGGAAGCCGAGTTCGAAGCTCTTTGCCTCCTTGGCGAGATGTTTGATGCCCTGGTTCAACCGTTCATCGATCCTTCTCTATCCCTTTCACAGCAACTCACCTCCCTCGTAACATTTGCTCATCTCGCATGCAGTCTGTACCTGCAGAACAGAACCTCATTTATGTCAAACCAACTCTACGGCGATCTCCAGACCATGGTGAAAGCCGCTATTCTCATGATCGCTAGAACACAAGTCCTTGATCCCCGGCTTGAAGTGTTCTTCAGCCTCCTTGGAGATAACCCTGTTGAAACAATTTTTGGCCGAACTCGTATGTGCGGGCGTCATTCACCAAATTGCAGCATCATGGAGCTTTGCACAAGACTTGCCTCAGCAATGAATCTGGATAATGTATTCAACCATCATCCAGAACTCGAGCGCGAGCCGCGGCGCTTGAAACTTGTCCGGGCACGCGATGCTGACCATGTGGGACCGAGGGATTGGAAGGGCGAGGTTACGGCTGACAGCTGTGTTATCGACACATGCTATGATTCTGGCGTTCAAAGGGCAGAGGGAATTCTGCGCAAATATTCGGTCTTGATGGAGCAATCATTTTCGGAGCATTTTCAAAAGCCAGAGACAGACTTGTTGCGGCCGCTTGGGAAACATTATCTTGCCCTTTCAGCGGAGAATGATCGTTCTCTGGCCACCCCGTCCGACCCTGCCGACCCTTCGAGCATTAATTCTGCCAACCCCGTTCATCAATTCGATTTCGACAGAAGAATGGGCCTTGATTTGGCCCAGCGCGCGGCCACATCTAAAGATCCGCATTCCGTGTTTGCGGCAATCTCTGATGATGGGAAATCATTGTGCCACAAGAAGGCCATCGTCCGTACCTACTTCGACATGACACAAACCACCCATAGCAGTCATGATCGTCTTCAGCGCATCCGTGGCTTCACAATTGGTGGGAAGACTTGGGAGAGAGAGGAAATTGACGCCGAAACTGTGTCGGCATCCACTCATTTCCAACTGGGAAATTTATTTGCAACATTTGTCTGCTACAACGGGACACATCTTGCCCTTGCACTTGCCAAGAACACACTGATAAAGCGTGGCATCCCGGGTAGCAAATCTTCATCTATTTCAGCAATACCTCTAGCTGAACTTGCCCTCCCATCGTCTCCGTTTACTGTTTGCGGCCAGGTTTTCTCCCTTCTCCCGCTGAAGAATGATGGATCTGAATGGGTATGGGACGGAAATTTTGTGTCCCTGTCGCTGAAGAAGAAGGGGAAATTAGGATCAGATAATGTCGCATGCCTGCGGAACCTGCAGCTCACTGTTTCTAGCCGACTAATTGATCCGATCCCGCATGATTGCAGACGCGATGTCTCATTATCCGAGCTGGAAACTGCCGACAACATCATAGGCTCCGACACTGAACGCCAAAAGACATGGGTTTTCTCTAATGATTTTGTGTTGGCTGCGTGGTATCGGCTACGGGAGCGCATCGAAAAGGATGTTTCTCTGCACGACAAGATACCGGTATTCAGTAGTGTCCTTGACGGGAATTTCCCTTATCAAGCCGGGCCAAGTGGAGGTCAGTACCCAGAAAATCCAATGATTAATGCGAGTTCACTGACCGCCGACAGACTACCCGGGCATCATCTATTCATATTCAATTGTCAACACTGCTATCTTCGATGTTATCACTAACCGGCAAGCCTGCCGAGTTTGTAATAAAACGGTTAATGGTACCGACATGCAGAACCACATGGGTGCTCATATTCGGAAGGCCCTTCGGAATGTTCATGAGGATGCCGTTAAATGTTCCGTATGGCGTTCAACTTTTTGAAGGATAACCAGTAATAATTGAATCCAGGTTGCCAAAGATCATCCATGTGGGATGTGCGGGCGGTCGATGGCTGAAGGAGCTTGTCAGGTACGCATCAAGAGCGGAAATCTGGACTCCGACTGTCCATCCGCATATGCTTTCCGAATCAGCTCGGCATCAAAATCTTCCGAGAAACGGCCTTGCACCAATGCACCAATACAGTGCCCGTTTTGTGAGCAGATGCACTGGAAGTACAATTTCCCTCAACATTTCAACGAACGGCACCCTTCGTGGAGATCACTGGCCTCTCCGAAATTCATTCAGCAAATCTCGGTTACGTGTGCCGAGGAATTGAAGCTTGGCATTCCCGACGCCAAAGCCGTGGATTGGCCCCCTTTGACCCCTCACTCTCCCATTTCTGGAGAGAAACGCCCCAACCCCATGTCCCCCCGAACCCCACGCCGACTGCACTGCAAAGAGAGTAGTAACGGAAACAAAATTCCCCGCTTAGTTTTGAAAATATCAAAAGCTACTGCAGACGGTAGGACAGCCTCAGTAGTTGAAGAGGATGTATTTCAGTAGCCATTAGCTACTACGTACTAGTCTGCGAAGAGCATCGAACGCTCCTCTGCTCCAACTGACAATTTCTGCTGACAAAAATTCCAAAAGGAGCGAAAGCACGTGCCGCTTTACGTATGTTGATCAATGTGCGCGATTAGACGATCTGCTACCTCTTGCCGGCGCCACTCCCCTCGTCGCGCTCCCCACCACTCCACGTCGCCACCGCCATTCCGCCCATTACACTATTGCCGTCGCCGTCGCCATCAACGCCATCCGCCGCCGTCGTCAACGCTCTCCGCCGTCCTGCTCCACGTTACCGCCGTCCGCTCGCCACGACTGCACATCCCTGTCGCCCATCGCCGCCCCGTCCCTCGTCACTCACTCCGCCGTCTCAGCGCGACACAGAACATCGTCGCGACGAGGACGCGGCTGCGGAGAACGGTGACGACGATGCGGAGCCGGAAGACGATTTTATCGCCACGTGGGATGCTCGGTTTTGCGCGCGATATACGCCAAGCAGACCGAGGGGACGAGGATGTCCAGCTCAAGCTCGCCGATACGTACATCGTTCTCGGCGACGTCTCCCTCGAGACCGGTGCGTGTACCGGTGTTTGTTTATTCTATTTTATTCTAATTTCCTTGGTGCAAACAAATTCGACCAGGCGAGCGCGGACTACGAGGCGGGACTGGCGCTCAAGGGCGAGCTGCTCCCGCGCAGCTCGCGTCAGACGAGCCTGGGTGTGCGTCACATGGATGAGCAGCATCCAGACCTGAAACCCAATGGTTTCAGGTCGCTGTACAGTGCCACGCGTCGATAGGGAGATACCTTCGCGCGCGTCGAAGCCGCACTCATTCCGCAGGCGCGAATTCGCGCCTTGTGCAGTGTGGGCGGCTGGGTGGGCCCCGTAGGTCCAGCGTGCGCGGCCGAGGTCGTTTGAGAGCGTCGTGTGTACAGTGAATGCGCGACAGGAAGGTACTCGGGCAAATATGCACCCCCCTCCTCTTATCCGATCCGCTGACACTTTTTATAGTCTACGCGTCCTGGTCGCGGGCTCCCGCCGCCATCAATATGTCTCGCATTCCGTGTAGCCGTACGGACTCAGGTTCGGAGACGCGCAGAGCATGTAGGGTACGCAGCCAGCACACCCTCCTCATCTTCCCGCTCGCTCACTAGCCTCACTTAGCTTAAAACGCGCAGCTGCGGTGTCGCTATCGGGCGTGCGCCGGGTGCATGAATGATACGGGCCCGTGTGCATGGTGTTTGCACCTGCTATCCACGACAGCGAGCCCGCGAGCCGCCGCGCACGAAGCCGACATTCCTCGGGTGCGAATTCGCCCCTCGCGCAGCTGTATGGCTGCGGTGTCGCTCTCGGGCGTGCGGCGTCTTCTCGGATACACATCTCTTAGAAGATCTACATCCACTTCATGTTCTCCGCCTGCGCGCTCTTCTCCAGACCTGGATCGAGGTTTCCGGCTCGGGTCCGCGGGACATCGCCAAGTAGCTCAATGGCCAGCAGATGGTGCGCGTTTTGTATCCATCTCATGTGCCAGTCGATTTTTACTTATTTCCTCTTTAGGTCAGGCTCGATGTACAAAGAGCTCAAGCACGCTGCGGCGCTGGGCGGTGCTATTCTCAAGCTGCTGTCCGTCGTGGCGCCATCAGCAGTGGGACCTGGCCGTTGCCGCCATCTACAGGCTGTACGTTGCTTTCCTCCCTCCCTCCAATCTATTCAAATCGTGTTCTCCTATCCACAGACATGCGGGTGCGTCTCTCCTTCCCTCACAGGAATCCGGCGGCCCCGAGATGGCGTGTACTTAAAATAATGCGAGTTGACAAGTATTGCCAGCGCACAAAGTACTAGTGGCAGACGATAGCTGCATGTGTGATATGATTTGGAATATAGGTGGAATTCTCTGTGTGTAGCACTTGATCCGCTCCTTGGCGTGGGACAATCCGCGCATCATCCAGTCCACTCCCGACGCTCCGGAGCATCCCAGTCTCGTACGCCGCCGCCGTGGCGTTGGCACGTCGCCTCGGTGCAAAACACGCCACCGCATCCCCGAGTCGGGTAATACCAATCACGAGTACCCGCTCCCGCCGCTGCTCATCCCGCGCGCGCTGTCCTCCAACACCACCTTCTTCGCCGCACACCTTCCGTGCATTCCGTGCTTCGTTTGGCTCGGCGGTGTCTGTACGCTCGAGTTTGTCGGACGGCGTCTGCATCCAGCATGCGGTCTGCCTCATCCGCCTCCTCCCGCGCCGCCCTCCTCGCCAGCGTCACCTGCGTCGCGCGTCACGCGCCTCTCAAAGCCGCCCCCCGACCTGCAACGTGGGGGAGTGCGCGCCTCTGGATGACGAGCACATTGCGCGCAAGGGCGTGGGTGCACCGGTGGCCGCGTTCGTGTGCGCGCTGCGTATCATTGTCGTGCTCGATATCCCCTAGGCTCGGTACCTGCGAAAGATATTCTGCGTGGGCGCTTATCGGGCGCCTAACTTTCGCCTGCACCGGCTTCCTGCACGTTGCCTTCCACCGCTCCTATACCCTCATCCGGGGACGCGAAGAGACTCCCCGCACCTTATCCGGCGCAGCCGAAGTGCGTTGCCATTGTACGGTGCGACGAAATTGTACCCTTTGTAGCATTGGGGTTTTTAGGGATGAATTTATTTCTTGTTTATTTATTGAGGTGGTAATTTGGCCCTCCTTCCGTATTTTTTTTTTCTCCACTGATTTGGGGTGTAAAGTGCGATCCCCGTGTTCTGTCGACTCCTCCTCGGGGACTGTCGGTACGCTCTTCCAGACTTCTACAGACAGCTACGGGCCTTTTCCATTCAGATGCTTACCGACGTGGTATTTGAATAGGTTCTAGGAAGGGCTCGGTTAACTGGATCGATCCTCTTGGCAAATTTCGCACCTCGGTTCTTGACCCAAAGCGGCTGCGCGACTACACGTCTCTTTCCACGACTCTTCGACATCTCCGAATCGAGACCACGATCAAACTTCCCAGAGTCAATAAACACGCTGACTCTTGAAGAAAAAAATTCGTGCAATTGAGAACTCTTTTCGGAGGCTTTAAGTATGTTCAAACGTGTCGATTGGATGCCCTATAATCGAATCGACAGCTTTGGTGCAGGTGCATTGGCAGTGGAGCCGTGATTTGGAGCAGTTCCAATTGAAGCCTCTGGCGAGTCTTGATGAAGGCCACTTCTAGGGGGTCACTCTGACTAACTGCCAGTAGTATTGGACACTTCATTTCAATATTTCCTTCACTCCGGGTTCAATAACGCCCGCATATTTATCGAGCGCTTTCCCATCTTGCGACGTTCTCAGGCAATCAATCGATCCTGAATCGTCTCGAAGAACCCGGATTCAAGATGCGTGCGAGAGATTTGTGTCCGCGCAAAACACTCATTTCTGAAAGAAGAACAACGATATATCTGCGTTCGCCGAAATTATTCGCCTGGGACGTAATTTTCGAAATTTTCTGACCAAATAATGAAATAAAACTCGGACTACCAGGTGCGTTGATTGACCTAAGAAATCGGGGTCATAGTAAGCTGTCTCGATAACTCCACTGACCAAAGTCCGAGGTCCAAGTCGGATGCACTTGAGTTAAATGCGCTCGTGAATCACCCAGTATTGCTACGGCAGCTACGGTGGCGGTCAACAATTGATGCTGACAATAAAAATAGAACATGATGTATGTACTTACTTGGTGGACATTGGAGTTCAAGCAAGCAAGCTTACTTATCTACGTGGTATACTTCGCGAATCGTCAGAATGCAAAAAATGTATTCGATTCGGAGATTGGATGAAATGGGTGAGAACCGAGTCGGTTCGTGGATTTAAACCAGAGAAAGGCATGTTACAACGCGTAGCAACACCATTTAAACTTTGAACTGGGCTAGCATGCATCGAATCGAGCTGAAAATGATATTAGCCAAGGATGCCGCACAAAGAACAAGGTTAAAACTCGCAACGATGGGGAGCCGAGATGCCCGAAATGCACCTCGCGACTGATGAATTAGGGATAGAATGGTACGAACCTGAGCTGTTGATTATATTCGGGTGAGCTTGAGCGTTGAATGCAAGTGGATATCTTGGTCAAGTGTGTAGACTATCCGAGTTGATGTTAGTACTGTATGAAATTAGTCGAATATGAGTCGGACAGACCTTGTTGAACGTTGGTAAGAATGAATTATTGTTTCATCGAGTCAAGTTATCTGAAGCAGGTTAGTCCGAGCGTGTGTAGTTGGTTGGAGTGGCGAAAGTGCAAGTAAAATACAATGAAAAGTCAACGTAAACCATTAAAATTGAGATGTTAAATGCCACCGCTGTGAAGGTCAGTCAACTGACTAGTTTTAATCCGACTCACCTTGTCATGTTGATTGAACTCGACGATACTCGATATTGTGGATAGATCTAGTCGAACTGGTTCAAAGAACACGGATTATTAGATACATCAAGACTCGGGACTTGCCTTCAGCGGCCGAAAATTAGTTTCAGAAACTTGATAGTGGAGCAACAGAGGTATTGGAGGAAGACACGCACCGAGTTTGAAGTCAGGCACGTCTCGAGAGTCGATGATTACAAGGGTTTGATTCGTAGTGGTCACATCATGCCAAGGATCGAGTCCAGTATTAGGTACGCCAATGGCGAGCAACGCACTAAGATGAAAATCAACTTTGTTGGATATGAATTGACACGGTGGAAGTTGTATGGTGGACTTGACTAATGGAGTCAGAGAAAGTTCAACTACTGAAATGAGGATGACTCGGGCCTGAATCGAAGAGGCGTCTTGTGCAGTGTAACATGTGAGCAGACGCGGGCCATCTTCCGCCCAGTCAATATTGGATTCAATCTGCATTGAATAAATGAGATTGAAGCATGCGGAAACCTAAAACTAAAATGGACAAGTCAACCAAAAAAAAATAACCCTACCTTTATTTGAGTCTGGAATTGACAATGAGCATCGAGATTCGCGGCGGCGGACGTTACGTACACATATTGCACTTTTGTGCCCGCAGGCGCCGTGGCGGTGGGATGTAGGCGGGAAAAGCGCGAGAAAATGGCGCTAATTGAATTTCATCGCCACCGAAGCCCCGAACCGATCACCGATACTCAACACCGCCTAATTTGGAACCTGAATTTCCTCATCACTCTGAACCCTGAGCGTCCTAATTCTTTTACCATCTATTCTTGCCCATTCTATAATTGGACGGCGCTGTCAATTGCCGCGCTCTCTTACGGTCTAAGCCACAAATGCAATTGCACCAACCTACAGTCCCCTGGTTCGGCGAGCCGTTATAGTTTCAGTTGAGAGCTTCCCTGACAGCTGCGCAGCTCTTCCGAGACATGCACGCACGGAGGCACACAAAGTAGTTTCTTGGATTTCTTGGATTTCTGGACTTCCCGAGAGCGGGACTGCGCGTCCATTGTAGGTTAATTTTCTTACATCTTCTCTCACTGTTAACCCGAGTCCCTCAGATTTTCATGAATGGTGTCTCTTCTGCACACAGATCCCTTCAGTGTCCGACTCGGCTCCCACGAGCTCCAATCTCCCGCGCCCGAAATTTTATTTTCATTCTGGTGTTCCCGCGAGCCGGGCTATCGTTTCATGTAAATTCAATCCCATATACCATCCTACATAACTTACCATTAACCCCACTCCTCAGCTTCGCGTCCATGCTCTTCACATGCTTTTACCGCCGCGTATTGTGGCCGTGGACCCGCCGCCGAAACTTTTCTTGGATTTTAATTTCATGTACATGCTCTTGAACCGCACCCCCCTGGACCGCCAACGACTCATCCCGCCACCGTGTACCTGCGCCATCAATGTCCTGAGCAGCGCGCCGCCATTGTGATTGGAGTTTTGAGGTTACGCATTGGGGTGAGTTCGTTGCCTCCTAGTAATCCCTTAATTCATTCAAGTCCCTCAGCTCTCTACGCACGCCCGCCGCGCCAAATTCACGCCATCACCAATGTTCTGGCGTCCTCGCGAGCAGGGTTACACGCCCATCAACACATCAAGTCGGGCCTGCCGCGGTTCAATTTGACGCGCGATCGCCGAAGTTTTGAGTTGACTTTTGGCTTGCCCGAGAGAGGGGTTTGCGCGTATGTTCTATGTTCGTTCTGATCCATCTTATATTGGGATACTAGCCCCAATCGCGCCTTTTTCAACCATCTCGGGGATCTCGGGTGAGTGCTGTGTTGTTTGTGTTGAAGTTTTCGCTGATTTTCACTAGATGTTTTGAAGTTGAATTTCTAATCGTAATCGTAACCCTAATCACACGTCTTTTTTTGTATTTCCACGGCTCTAAGCCTAAAAACTGCAGGCAAATTACGGGAATTTCGGGCCAGAACGTAGTTCCCAATTTCCAACGGTTCGCCTTTTTCTGCCTATTTTTCCACTTCTGACTCTGGAATTCTACGTACGACACAGGTCCGGTGCGTTTCAATCCTCCCCCCCATTCAGAATTTACTGGCTTCCACCCATTTCGACTTCGCTTACGATCCGACTGGCCTACTCCCGCCATCATCAAGGTTTTTTGAGTTGGAGCGAAGTTGCGCGCCTGTTTTATGTACTGCTGCATCTTATATTCCGATACTCACCCACCTTCGTCTCTGTTTCAACCATCTCGGGGATCTCGGGGAGTATTTTTATCAACTTTGCGATCTGCACTGATGTTGAAGTTGATTTTCTCATTACGGGGATTTCGGGGTTCGATTCGAACCCTAATTGAAACGTTACGTCTTGCTTTTCTTGCGTATTCCTCAGTGCTTACTTGGTTGTTTTTGAATTCGCTGTGTTGTAACCTTACAGTTCAGAACCTACTAACTCGCGCTTTCAGCCACGCCCTGTGTGTTCAACCTCGGACTCGCCTTTTATGGCAAGGTGATAAAACGTTAAATCTTTTGGCGCAACACGAACGGTAGAGGAAGGCCGGGGGAGTGGTATATCAGTCAGAGAAGGAGGGGAGGCGGGTTGAAGCACCCAATCGAGGTGGACGTTCAAGCCAATTCGGGACTAGAACGAAACCCGAAGAGAAATGTATTATACTATATTCATGGGTAAATGAAACGATGCTCTGCTCGTTGACGCGCGAACAGGCCGTGAATAATAATAAAACAAGCCGAGGCCCACGCACCTATTCGTCGCAATCGCAGCGAAGAAGTGCACCGGCGCGTTTGGCCCGGCCTTCCCATTTGGGTTTGCGTTCCTGGCGGTCTCGGCCGCGGGTTTGCCGGCAGACAGCAGCACGGGCATGGGCGGGGTGGATTATTTCGATGTCGGATAGGTGAGTGAATAAATGAATGAGTTAATGGAAGGTGACGCACCGCTGCGGCCACGTTTGACAGCGTCCTTGTTCGTGTGGTACTCGATGCGGTTCTGCTCGAACGCGGAGTAGTCGAGGTATTCTTGGAGCGCGCCTGCGAGGGAGACTGGGACCTGGAGGGAGAGATTAAAAAATGAAGCGAGGTATAAAATTCAGACACGCACATACTTGAGATTCGGCACCTTGACATCCAACAAACTGCAGCTTGCGCGCGACGCCGAGATATTCGACGCTGTGCTCGGTCTGGGTGCAGAAATAGCGAGCGCTTCCGTGGCGTCGGTGTGCAGCATTTCAAAGTAGTGCTCGGAGAGATTTATTTCGCCTGCCAGGGGGTTCAACAGTGAATACCAAAGCAAAACGACAAACCCACCCTCGTTTCCGGCCTGGAACTGAATAAGTAGATGCTTGACGAGCATGCGGAGCGCGGTGAGCGTGAGCGGATCTTCGAGGTAGAAGCGGCTCGAGCATACATATGGTGCACCGCGCGTGTCTCGCGCAAGAGACCCTTCCCGACGGCCATCGAGCGCAGCTTGCTCCGCTGCAGCGGCGCCGGGGTCGAGCTGCTGCAGAACCGTTATTAAATTTGATCGTTACGCTAGCAGGCTGGAAATGGCGCGCACCCGCCCATTGCTCAATGTCATCGTCGCGAATCGTCTTCAAGGCCCTAATCGTCCTGCATATCATGGTTCGGCAGATGGCAGCGCGGGCACGGGCGGGGTGGATGATTTCGATATGGGATAGGCGAGCGAATAAATGAATGAATTAATGGAAGGTGACGCACCGCGCGCCCACGTTGTTCGTGTGGTACTCGATGCCGTTCTGCTCGAATGCGTATTCTTGGAGCGCGCCGGGGAGAGAGACTGGGGCCTGGAGGAAAATATTTAAAAATGGAGCAAGACATAAAATGTAGACACGCACATGCTTGAGATTCGGCACCGGGACATCCACCAAATTCTGCAGCTTGCGGGCGACGCCGAGATATTCGACGACGTGCTCGGCCTGGGTGCAGAAATGGCGGTAGATGGCGAGCGCTTCCGTGGCGTCGGTGTGCGGCATTTCAACGTAGTGCTCGAGGAGATTCATTACGCCTGAAAAAGCTGTTAGCAGGGAAGAGTAAATCGGCACAACGGACCCACCCTCGTTTCCGGCGTGGAACGAAATAAGCAAATCCTTGACGAGCATGCGGAGCGCGGTGAGGGTCAGCGCGTCTTCGAGGTCGTTGAGGTAGAAGCGGCTCGAGCATACGGCATACCGCGCGTGTCTTGCGCAAGAGATTCTTCTCGACGGTCATCGAGCGCTGCAGAACCGTTATTAAATCTGATCGTTACGCGGCAGGCTGGAAACGGCGCGCACCTGCCCGTTCATCGTCGCGACTCGTCTCCACGACCCTAATCATCCTGCATATCATGATTCGGGTGCTGGAAATGTGAAATAGCACGTGGTAAGAGATTCAGGTTCAACTAGACTGTGAATCGAACTGGGGAGGAAATTAGTATGCGCCAGAAGGAGAGGAGTCGATGGAGAGAGAGGCCCAAGGGAAAGGATGATTCAGTGGGAGCTGACAGCTGCACAGAATCAGAATGGATATAGGCGCAAAATAAGTCGCAAGGAAAGGGGAGTTGAGAGTACGGCGCCATCCATCGTAACGCGCGAAGTAACGTTGGGGGAGGGAAGACTGGCGCTGAGGAACGAATCGACAGTACGGTGATTGAGGTCTACCTAGGCAAAGAATCGGTATCTGCTCGATGGGGCCAGTTCCTGCAGACAAGACCGCACCGGGCTTTTCGAGGATGGAATCGGTACGAAACTCTCCTAGAACCAGGTCGTTGAGATCAATTTCCTGGGGTAGATCTTGGGGATTTCGGGCGATGCCGCGGCAAGGGGCGCCTGGGGTCTCTTCTGGACAAAGACGATGGAGGACGATGGTGCCGCCACCTATCCCAGCATATTCGTATTCATTCAACCACCCGGGCTGTGCGCTTTAAATCGTATCGGTCACTTGTTCAAACGTTCACTGCCTTTGAACATACAGCTTGTCCTGAAAGTTCTGGCCCGCCAGGATCGTCCGAGTTGTCTGTAGAGCTTGAAGTGGATCGGGTGTGGCCCGGTGATTTCGGATCAGGCTTCGAGCCGCAGTTATCCGGCTGGCATCAATCCCGAACTCCGCCTCTTCCTTCGACTACCCTTAGTGTTGGGCAGATCCAAAAACTATACTCCATGGCCAGAAATAACGTTGCCTTCGTTCTTTCAGCCCCGTTCTGACTCGATTCCGAGGTTCCACCATCGAGGTGGCGAGTTGCCTCAGCGCCACCCAAGCCGCATACGCATGGCAGGCACGAATGCGCTCCTCGCGCTGCGTGTGCGGCTAGATATCCCAGGGGGTGTTGGTGTTTGACCTCAGCCAGGGCTTCTTTGGCGCGAATAAACTCGAGCTCCTCCAGGCTCCTCTGCGTCGTTACGTCGCCCTCGCTCCTTCAACCACCCTCAAGCAGCGCTCTTCGACCCGGACTTCGGTCCCAATCGATTATACAAACACAAATGTGCGCCCTGCGTCTCACTGTCCATTCGTGCTAAACTCACTGTAGACTATGCCCGTCGCCTCGGTGCAAATCCTCCCAATACGCCCACTGCGTCCGCGTGCGAGTCGGGTAATAGTACCACCGTGACTCGCTCGCGCGTCCGCGTTCCCTCCAATGACACCTCCTTCGCTCGCAGACCTCCGTGCAGTCCGTACCGTTGGTGCCGTGGGCGCCTAGATCTGTGCATTCTGCATAGTCTGTGCGCTCGAGCATACCGGCAGCGTCCGCACCCAGCAAATGCATTCCGACCCCCCGGCGTCTGCATCCAGCATGCGGTTCACGTCATCCACCTCCTCCCGCGCCGTCCTCGCCAACGTCACACGCGTCACGCGCCCCTCGCGTGTCCACTCCGCGCTGCCCTGCCGCTGTCCCACTCGCCCTCTGCGTCCGTGCGGTCCTCGTCCGGCTTGTCCTCTACGTCCATCCGCTTTTCGTCCTCGTCTTCTATCTACACCAAGTCAGACGCATCCTCCCTTTCTCCGCCAAGGATGAGGTGCGCAAGCACACGTCCTGGTGCGTGTGCATCTGGGACGAGCTCGGCGCGTACGCTGACACGCCGCCCATGATGCTGCTGCGAATTGCGACGTGGGGGAGTCTGCGCCTGTGGACGACGAGTATATAGCGTGCGCTGCCGCCGAGGACGGCGTACCGCATGGCCACGCTCGTGTGCGCGCTGCGCATCCTCGTCGTACTCGACGCTGTGCGAAGCAGGGCCTGCACACAGCAATGTGTTCCTCCTCGCGCGCACTGCTGGGTGAGGTGCGAGGAGGAGGCTCTGCGGTGTGCCGCCATTGAGCACCAATCTGCAGTCCACGTCTCCAGCGCCCAGGCCGCGCTCGGACGTCCCGCTGCACCGAGCCCCAGTAACCCCCGAGTACTGCCGTCAGAATTTTGCCGGCTTCCACGCTGCACTCTCCCGCTTTTGCTCCGCGGCTTTGCTGATTTTGCTGATTTGCCACCCCTGCTCGTCGTCTCCAGAGTCAGCGCATCGCTGCTCTGCATCCCTGCGACTCCCACTCGGGTATCCTACATATCCTACTCCCTGTGCGTCAGCTCAGGATGCGTCACATTCCATTTACGATGCTCAAAAACAGTGCCTAGACTTCGACTTCGACTTCCTTGATTTCTTGCCGACCTTGTGAGCTCGCTCGCGCTTCGCGCCCACGCCCACGACGCATCTGCGCGAGTCTGCGATATGCTAGCGGCGAGCGTAGTACGTGACGGCACTGAGTCGTGGGCGCAGTCGAGGGCACGCTCCAGCCCGCGGTATGGACGACCGTCCGCCGCGCGCCTTCGCCACTTCGCTCCGTCGATCAGGGCGGTATGGATGGACGTCGTGCACAGCCCTCTCATCTGCGCCCGCGGGCCGGGTCCTCGCGTGTCGTCCTCGCACAGGATGCTGGCTCGTTCGCGAAGCCGGGGTGGGGAGCTGTTCGCGTCAGCGATTGCTACTCCTTGACGTACCTACTCGCCGTTCCGCCCCTTATTGCGTCTCATTCTCCCCGCGCAGAACAAGAAGCGGACCCTGAACGCGGAATCTCAACGTCTTGGTTTCAGCAGCCCCCGCCGTATGCGTGTACATGGAGAGGAATCACGTCGCGCAGTAGATCGACACTATCTTGTATCTTTAGTATGTATATCCCTTCCTGTGCCACTGTCCTTCGCGTTCACTAATTCACGCTCTACAGCGTCAGCAAGCGCGAACACACGCGTTGGAGGCGTGTACGTCTACGCCGCACACATATCCAGCGCCGAGCTGTCACCGCTGTCATACCACGTCCCCCGCTCGTCGCAGGACTGAGCGGCAACCCATCCTGCGCCACTCGGAGACCCCGGATAAGCTGCGCTGAGGCTCTCCCAGTCCTCAGCGGCGATTTGGGAAGGGTGGCTAGCCAGCTGCGGGAGGCCGGTGCGCGCGAAAGATATTCCGCGTGGGCGCTTATCGGGCGCCTAACTTTCGCGCGCGCCGGCTTCCCACAGCTTGTCTTGCGCCGCTCCCGTGTCTCATCCAGGGAGGGGAAGGGACCTCCCGCACGTTATCCGGAGTAGCCGAGTGCGTTGCCATTGCAATTTGTACGATGCCACGAAATTATTGCCTTTGCCCTTGGGTTTTTGTTTTTTAAGGATGAATTTATTGAGGTAGTGATTTGCTTCCCCAACGTTATGCACCTCCTCCAAGCGCGGCTCGTACCCGGTCAAGCTCTTCTACGCCTCCAACACGCCCATCACGCTCGAGTCCTCAACGTCTTCATCTTCTAGCAGATGCTTTGCTCGCGCTACCTCACCAACTTTCTCGTCCGGTTCCTCGACGTCTGGGAGGTCCGTGTCCTCCGTTCTTTTGATTCGTTGTATCCAACTCGCCTCACAGCCCGTGGAGGACTCCATGCAGCTCGCCTGCAAAATCGATATGCGGGTACGTCTCTCTCTCTTTCGTCCTTCTCCCCACGAACTAAGTCGTCGTTGGGCCCGGAGATGGCTGCGTTCGGCGATCCCCTTTAAGGGGACGGAGACGGAAACGGAGGGAATGTCGCGTCGCGGGCAGTGGGAAAAAAAGCAGCGCCGGCTTACCTGGAAGCCATATCGTATCAATATAAGCAGGTCTCTCTTTTTATGTCCGCTTCCTTCCAAGTGTAAAAATGTTTTTAAAAGAATGCGACTTTACAAGCGTACAGTACATGAAGTGGAAGACGATAGCTGCATGCGTAGTAAGGAATGCATGCTATTTAGCGGGAACTCCTCACCCTGTGTAGCACTTGGTCCAATCCTTGCCATGGTGGAAAGTGGAAGAGGGCTCGAACTGAATCATTTCTTTACCAGCCATTGCAAGAAGATAGGGTAAAGGAAGGCGGGATTTCAGTTGGGAGGGGAACCAAAGAACGTGTTCTTGGTCAGGACCGCACAGCCAGATGCCACCTCCTGGCACTGGCTCATCGTCGTCGACGAGGTTCCTCGCCGGTAGCTCCTGTCGGCGAAGTTGTCTTGCAGCAAGACACAAAGAATGTGAAAAGTAGGGTTTGCCAGGGTGCAGAAGCTGTATAGGGTATTTTTGCGATTCCTTTTCTATGATACAAGTGAGAAATAATTCAAAGCAAACGGGAGGGAGAATAACCTTCAGACTTGACCTCGATGTCCCAGATGCGGAGTGTGCGGTCCCCGGAGCCTGAAACGATGCAGCTACCGTCGAGAGAGAAGGCGACAAACGTAACCATTTTTTCGTGGCCACAAAGTGGTTCACCTAGTGGCTTCAGTGTCTTTGCATCCCAGATGCGGAGTGTGCAGTCGCGGGAACCTGACGCGATGCGACTGCCGTCAGGGGAGAAGATGACACACCAGACCTCCCCGTTGTGTCCATGGAGTGGCTCGCCCACTGGCCGCCGTGTCTTTGCATCCCATCTCCGGAGTGTGTAGTCGCTGGACCCCGACACGATGTGATTTCCGTCAGGGGAAAAGGCGAGACACCGTATGCCGCTATTGTGACCCCGGAGCGGCTCGCCGAGTGGCTGCAGTGTTTCTGCATCCCAAATGCGGAGTGTGTTGTCGGCGGAGCCCGACACGATGCGGCTGCCGTCAGGGGAGAAGGTGACAGACATGACCCGCTCTTCATGGCCACGGAGTGGCTCACCGAGTGGCTGCAGGGTCTCTGCATCCCAGATACACAGTGTGTGATCCCCAGAGCCCGACACAATGCGGCTGCCATCAGGGGAGAAGGCGACAGACCAGACCGAGTCATCGTGACCACAGAGTGGCTCACCGAGTGGCTGCAGGGTCTCTGTGTCCCAGATACGCAGTGTGCGGTCCCCAGAGCCCGACACGATGTGGCTGCCATCAGGGGATAAGGCAACAGAATATACCCAGTCATTGTGGCCACTGGGCGACTTGCGGAGTGACTGCAGTGTCTTTGCATCCCAGACCCGGAGCGTGTAGTCATCGGAGGCCGACACGATGTGGCTGCTGTCAGGGGAGAAGGCAACAGCCAAGATCCGGGCTAGTCCAAGATTTTCCTCCTTGTCTTCCCAAGAATTAACAGTGCCTGCAATGAGCTTCACAATTCCCCTGAACTGCTGTGAATATTGTCTCCGTACTAGCGACTGTTCGGGTGCCATCGCCAATGCCGATAAATATATGTGGGGTGCAGCCTCCATAATCGGGGTCTCGAACAACTGAATAAATGAAAGGTAATCCTGGGTTAGGTTCCTCAAGTCGTCATCAGCACCCTCCTGCAATCCAGTGAGTTGGCTGAAATGATAGAAATGTGACACGGAAATTAACCCACTGGAATGCTCTTCAATACAATGGTTAGTATGTCCCCCGGACGAAGAGATGACCACGACCCCTCCGATGTGGCCGTTGAGAAACTTACGACCTCCAGCCAAAACAAAAAGCTGTTCTGCATGAACTGGAGAAGTTCCTCCTGAATTGGTGCTTTCCAATGGGTTTCCATTAAATGGTCGGCCCAGAACCGGCTTGAATACGACAACTGCGGGCTGATATATTTGTCGATTAAAGTGGAGAGCTCCGGAACATTGGAGTTCTTGAGATAGGAATCCTTGAGCCTGCAGATATTGAACCGAAGCTCATTTTTGAGGATATCGAAACATCGCAAAGTAAGAGTGCAACGGTGGGCTGTCACATCAAGATTCCACGGCCGGCCGCCAGAGCGCTCTGGATCAGTAAGATAATCTCCGAAGGAGGCGTGCAGTGTGCGAGCCTCTTTTCCACGACTCCACTGGACAACACAACCCAAGCCACCCAGAATATGCTTTGATGCTCTATCCTCCTCCAGATTGAAGAGTCCATCTATCATTGTGTCGGTCATGGGCACTTTGCTCAGGACAACAGCAGCCAAAACTGCCTGAGCATCCATAGCAAAGCCGAGGTCATCCCAAGGACCTGAAACATGAAGGGCATCCTCAAATAATTGGTCGAGGTTGAAACCGGCGGTGGGATCGCGCCGTAAGATAAACTCGAGTTTTTGCTTAGGACGATGACCATCCAGAAAATTTGCAGCAGTGGATGCCCAAATGAAAAGACCTTCGGAATATTCCGTCAGGTTCTGGATGGCATACTCTCCTGGCCATCCATACTCCAGTTCGTGTCGCTTTCGGATTTCCACCATCCTGGATCGAATATAGAGCTGGATATCTGCAGTGACAGAAGTTTCAAGGTGCATCTTGATTATTGAGGACTGATTTCTGAAGCAGTCTGCAATGTCGGAATCCGGTCGACTGGTGATCAGGAAACGAAACAGTGGAGGAAGTTTGTGGAATTCCTCTGCAAGCAGAGAAACCAGGGCACCTCGCGACTCGGCATCACCGCATTCATCCAAGGCATCTATAACAATGATGATTGGGCCATGGATATGTGTTTCAGCAGTTTTCAGCGGCTCGAGCAACAGTCTTTCAAACTGTGTTTCCATTATCGCTGTAGTCACCTTCCGGTCGCGTTTTATAGCTTCGCAGATGGCCGCCCGGATGATGGGGTTGGAGTTTGCAAGTTGATCAGCAATTGTGCGAATGACTGCGCTTGGATGGCTTGCCACTCTGTCATTTCTGTCGAAGAAAATAAACGCCCCAAGGCGCTCAAGGTTGCGGAAATACTCCGAGACCGTGGTTGATATTGTGCTCTTCCCAGAGCCTGCAACACCATAAAGCCAAAGAATGTTGCTGGAACCAGAAGGTGTTGTAAGCCATTCATGAATGAAGTTCAGAATGTTGATGCGTGTTCCAGTTAAGCATTTTGTGCGCAGAGCTGCATTCATATCAACAGGCTGAAGTGCTCTGAGTGCCTCAGATTCGACTGCCAGATCATTAAACACCCATGGCAATATGTGAGCAAATGGAAATATCCACATACCCAAACTCTGAACATTTTCCTTGATTGTGGTACATACAAAGGCTGTATGAGTGTTCAAGCGACTATCAAATGCTTGCTTGAGTGTGTTTAATGCCTTGGATAGATCATCAATGTGCTGGGTTACAGTGTCCAACAAAACTTGCGACACGACCCTCCCTGTTTCATACTGAGTGATGATGCAGCGATGACATGGAAAGTACGCACGTATGAATCCCTTCCCAATATATCCCCGTATAAACATGGCGCACTCTACAGTCTGCTTGACGATCGCCAGACAAGTATCCTCCAGTCCCTTGATCTTCCCAGGAAGAGATGCAGTATCCTCGACAAAGGAGAACATCATCTCCATTGTTCCAACCAGCTCGACTATTTTCTCATCAGTCTCCCGCTGTTGCTTCACTGCCTACTTCCCCCTTAGCATACATCAGTAAAGCCTCAAAAAGGCTCACCTCGTGCACGAACGTCAGCACCTTCCATGCAACAGTGGCATATGGGTGGATCTGAAACAATTGTGGTTAGAAGCGAATTCATATGACGAGGAAGTGACTTACCTTGGCAAGTTCGTCCCCCACCTGAATGATTATCTCGAGTTTGGAGATCACAATGCCCAGGCTAGACTTGATATTCCCAGCCTTCGACTGAGCCTTGGCAACAGTGTCCACAGTTTCCATGACACCAGAGACCGCTGCAGAACTTTCAAGACCCTCTACATCTTTTTGCGCGCTGGTCACCTCAATTTTACCGGCCTCGACAATACTAATCGCGGCGAGACACACAGAGAGTGTACCTGCATCCTTGACCTTTGTGTCCTTTTTCGTTAGCTCAAGTGCCACAGCTAATATTATAAACATCAGGACGTGGCGTCACGAGAAATTATGATTTCTCACCTTTCTCCGATATTCCCAGCGTGCCGCATCGCTTCCGGAGACTCTCGATATCAATATCAACCGCTGCCATGCAGAAATCATCCTTGAAAGGAATCCAAGTCTTGTGGTATACATGGAACGAGAGCCTAGACGATAATTGATCGGACGATCTTGCATACTATGAGCACGAAAATGCGCGAAATGATGTGCACTCACAGGGTACAGACGTCGTTCCAATTGGGCACCAAGTCACGGTTGATAGTATGCGTCTTGTGCGCCCGCATACCGTCCACATCGATCGCCACATAAAGCTTCGGTTCCTTCTTATGCAACATGCCGGGTTCCCAGGAGAATCCATCGAGACTTTGAACTAGAAGGGTAGAGTATCAGATCTGAGAGCATAAGAGGGCGGATTTCCTGACCAGTGAGTGAGTAGCTCTGCGACATGAATGCGCTGTCAGACCTGGACACGCGGATTCATGCTCGGATGCAGACTAACCGTGACTCGGAGGCTCCCAAGAATAGCTAGAGTCAATTATAGCATTCGACTCTAAAGTTTGACAGACCGAATGCAGCGGTAAAAAAAAAAAAATTGCGGATAGCGCGCCATAAGCGAGGGGCCGCGTCCATAGGATGCGGCAACAATTAATATAGCAATTAATACGATTCCTCGCTTTGACCACGGCATCTCGGCATCTATTCACTCCACGTCGCCATGGCGCCACCGCCACTACACTATTGCCGTCAACGCTCTGCGCCGTCCTGCTCCACCACGTTGCCGCCGTCCGCTCGCCACGACTGCACATCCCCGCCGCCCATCGCCGCCGCCACCGCCACTCCACATCACCGTCACTCGTCACTCACTCCGCCGTCTCAGCGCGGCACAGAACATCGCCGCGACGAAGACGCGGCTGCGGAAGACGGTGACGACGATGTGGAGCCGGAAGACGATTCATCGCCGCGTGGGACGTGCTCGATTTTGCGGGCGCGATATACGCCAAGCAGACCGAGGGGACGAGGACGAGGACGTCCAGCTCACGCTCGCCGATACGTACGTCGCGCTTGGCGACGTCTCCTTCGAGACCGGTGCGTGTCCCGGAGTCTATTTCTTCTATTTTATTCTGATTTACTTGGTACAGAAGAATTCGACCAGGCTCTCACGGACTATGAGGCGGTGCTGGCGCTCAAGGGCGAGTTGCTCCTGCGCAGTTCGCGCCAGACGAGTCTGGATGTGCACATGGATGAGGAATTCCGAGCAGCATCCAGATACCTTCGCGCGCATCGAAGCCGCACTCATTCCGCAGGCGCGAATTCGCGCCTTGTGCAGTGTGTGCGGCTGGGTGGGCCCCGTAGGTCCAGCGTGCGCGGCCGTGGTCGTCCGAGAGCGTCAGCCGCGCTCGTGTGTACAGTGAATGCGCGACAGGAAGGTACTCGGGCAAGTATGCATCCCCCTCCCCTTATCCTATCCGCTGACACTTTTTATAGTCTGCGCGTCCTGGTCGCGGGCTCCCGCCGCCATCAATACGTCTCGCATCCCGCGTGCGAGGTCCTTTCGTGCGCGAAATTGGCATTGTATAGCCTTTGAGAAGCGCAGAGCTGTAAGGTACGCAGTCAGGAAGTCCTCCTCATCTTCCCGCTCACTCACTAGCCTCGTTCGTCGCAGCTTGAAACGCGCGGCTGCGGTGTCGCTGTCGGGCGTGCGCCGGGTGCGTGAATGATACGGGCCCGTGTGCACGGCGTTTGCACCTGCTATCCACGACTGCAAGCCCGCGAGCCGCCGCGCACGAAGCCGACATTCCTCGGGTGCGAATTCGCACCTCGCGCAACTGTTTGGCTGCGGTGTCGCTCCCGGGCGTGCGGCGTCTTCTCGGATGCACATCTCTCGGAAGATCTACATTCACTTCATGCTCTCCGCCTGCGCGCTCTTCTCCGGGACCTGGATCGAGGTTTCCGGCTTGGGTCCGCGGGACATCGCCAAGCAGCTCAAGGACCAGCAGATGCTGCGCGGTTTATATTCATCTCATTTGCCAGTCGATTCTTACTTATTTCCTCTTTAGGTCAGGGACTCGATTTACAAAGAGCTCAAGCGCGCTGCGGCGCTCGGCGGTGCTATCCTCGGGCTGCTGTTCGTCGCGGCGGACCTCATGGGCGCCATTGGCAGTGGGACCTGGCCGTTACCATCTACAGGCTGTACGTTGCCTTCCTCCCCTCCCTCCAATCTATTCAAATCGCGTTCTCCTATCCACAGACATGCGGGTGCGTCTTTTCCTTCTCTTGCAGGAATCCGGCGGTCCCGAGATGGCGTGTATTTAAAATAATGCGAGTTGACAAGTATTGCGGACAAAGTACTAGTGGCAGACGATAGAGATAGCGGGAATTCCCTAGCACTTGACCCGCTCCTTGGCGTGGGACAATCCGCGCATCATCCAGTCGACATCCCGCACTCCGACGAGCATCCCAGTCCCGTACGCCGCCGAGCCGCCGCTGGCCGTGCACGCGCTGGGAGCCGGGTAATACCAATCACGAGTACCCGCTCTCCCCGCTGCTCATCCCGCACGTCCGCGGCGTCTGGATCCAGCATGCAGTCCGCCTCATCCACCTCCTCCCGCGCCACCCTCCTCGCCAGCGTCACCCGCGCCGCGCACCCGCCGCGCGAATTGCGACGTGAGGGAGTCCACACCTGTGGACGACGGGTACATTGCGCGCAAGGCATGGGCGCACCGGTGGATAGCGCGCACACGAACGCGCTGCGCATCGTCGTCGTGCTCGATGTCCCTTAGGCCCAGTCCCCGCGAAAGATATTTCGCGTGGGCGCTTATCGGGCGCCTAACCTTCGCCCGCACCGGCTTCCCGCACCTTCCTTCCATCGCTCCCTATACCTCATCCGGGGACGCGAAAAGACTCCCCGCACATTATCCGGAGCAGCCGAATTGCGTTGCCAATGTACGGTGCGACGAAATTATTCCCTTTGTGGCATTGGGGTTTTTGTTTTTAGGATGAATTTATTTATTGAGGTGGTAATTTAGCCCTCCTTCCGTATTTTTTTTTCTCCACTGATTGGGGGTGTAAAGTGCGATCCCTGTGTATGTTCTAGCGCTCTGTTGACACCTGCTCCTCGGGGACCATCGGTACGTTCTTCCATAGACAACTGCGGGCCTTTTCCATTCAGATTCTTACCACCCTAACGTATTTTTGGGCGGAAACGAGGCCCGCAATGTACAACAATATGAAAACCAAACGCATAATATTCAAGCTTGGAAACCTTTGGGGTGAAGCTTTTTGAATGAATGAAGTCTTCAACGGTCGAAACTTGGTTGCGGAAACTTGATAGTGGATGGAGTCTAGTGCCTGGGATCTTCTCAGCAACAGAGGTAAGACACGTACCGAAATTGAATTGAGGCACGTACCGAGAGTCGATGAGTACAAGGGTTTGATTCGTACAGAGGGAGTCACATCATGCCAAGGATCGAGTCAGCATCAGGTACGTCAACGGCGAGCAACGCACTAAGGCGAGAATCAACTTTGCTGGATATGAATTGACACGGTGGTGAGCTTAAGTAATGGAGTTAGAGAAAGTTCAACTACTGAAATGGGGATGACATGGGCCTGAATCGAAGAGGCGTCTTGTGCAGTGTAGCATGTGGGCAGACGCGGGCCATCTTCCGCTGAGTCGGTGTTGGGCTCAATCTGCATTGAATAAATGAGATTGAAGCATGCAGAAACCCAAAATAGACAAGTCAACCAAAAAAAAAAGAACCCTGTCTTTATTCGAATGCGAATGAATAATGAACATCGGGATCCGCGGCGGCGGATTTTGCGCACACATACTGCATATGCGTGCCCGCAGCGCCGCTGCGGCGGGATATATGCGGGAAAAGCGCCAGAAAATGGCGCTGGTTGGATTTCACCGCCACCTGTCAATCGAAGCCCCGGACCGATCACCGATACTCAACGCCGCCCAATTTGGAACCCCATTCTATAATTGCGATGTCAATCACCGCGCTCTGTAGTACTGTCTAATTGCGACAATGAAATTGCATGTAAATTTACACACACAGCCCATTAGAAGTATAGGGTAGTCTCTTGGATTTCCAGCGAGCGGGATTACGCGTCCATTGTAAGTTCATTCTTTTACATCTTCTCTCGCTGTTACAGCTGTTTGCAACTAGGATGACACTCATCAAAAAAAAATCTAAATAAGATCAAATTTGATCTGCCACTTTGCGAGCGACGCCCCCGCTGCATTTCTGGGCGGATTCACTTAATTTATGGCGCATTCAATAGAGTTTTTCAAGGGCTTTCAAGCCATATCCAACTCAGGGTGTGATATGGAATATGAAGATTAGGCAAAATCCGCCTCGTGTATTTTCAACCGAAGCTTCTAAATTTTGGGGTGAGCAAATATCTCGCCTTACAGCTTGAATTGGGTATGGTTCGAAGGCCCGTAAAAAACCCTACCGAACGCGCCAGAAATCAAGTGAATCGGCCCAGAAATGTGGCGGGGGCGTCGCTCGCAGAGTGCGAGATCAAATTTGATCTTATTTAGATTTTTTTGATGAGTGTCATCCTCATTGCAAACAGCTGTAAACCAAGTCTCTTAGGTTTTTATAGATGGTGCTATGGCACGCAACCCCCTCCGGACTCGGCACCCAGAAACTCCAACATCCTAGGCACCCGCGGCGTCCCCGAGAGTTTTATTATAGTTCTGGTGCTCCCGCGAGCCGGGCTACCGTCTCATGTAAATTGACTGCCATATACATATATCATTAACCTCAGCCCTCGGATTCGCGTCCACCCTCTTCACCTGCCTCCGTCGCTGCGTGCTGTGGCCTTGGACCCGCCGCCGAACTCTTTCTTGGATTTTTGGGAGTCCCCGCGAGCGGGGGTACTACGAGTGCATGCTCTCCCCCGCCAACCTTTCATCCCGCCCAGCGTGTCCCTGCGCCATCAACGCCGTGAACAGCGCGCCATCAGCTCCCGCGCCTCGTCATTTTGATTGGAGTTTCGAGGGTTACACATTGCGGGCGCGTACGCTGCCTTTTAGTAGCCCTTCATGTAACTCAACTTCCTCCAGTCGCCCCAAACGTTCCGCTATCACCGACGCCGCCCCCACCGATTTTATTCGACTTCTGGCGTTCCCGCGAGCAGGGTGACGCGACCATACACGTTCCACGGAGCAGGGTTGCGCGTCTGTTGGATGTTCGTTTTGATGGATCTTATATCCGATACTAACCCACCTCCTTATGCACTCGCGTCTCTTTTTCAATCCTCTCGGGGATCTCGGGCGAGTGTTTTTGTTGAATTTACTCTCTGCGCCCACTTTTCACCAGATGTATTGACGTTGAAATTGTAAGTAATCGTAGCCCTAATCACACGTTAACGGTACGTATTGATTTCTTGGTGCATTTCTACGGTCTAACCCTAAACTACAGGGGATTTCGGCCGCGGGTCAGAACGTTAACGTAGTTCCCAATTTCTAACGGTAGGTCTTTTTTCTGCCTATTTCTCTACTTGACTCTGAATTTTGCGTACAAGGCCAATTCCGGTGCGTTTTAACCCCCATTCAGAATTTACTGGCTTGCGCTTCCAGCCACGCCCTACGTGTTTCGGCTTCGCTTACGATCCGACTGGCCGGCTCCCGCCATCGTTGAGGTTTTTTGAGTTGGAGCGGGGTTGCGCGCCTGTTGTATGTACCACTGCATCTTATATTACTACACTAACCCCGGGATCTCGGTGAGTATTTTCGTCGACTTTGCGATCTGCCCTGAGTTTGATGCAGATGTTGAAGTTGATTTTCTCATTACAGGCCGTTTCAACCACGTCTCGGGGATTTCGGGCGTCGATTCTAACCCTAATTGAAACGGCACGTCTTACTTTTCTTGCCTATTTCTCAGTGCTTACTTGGTGAATTTTCCATTTCCGGTGCGTTGTAACCTTACAGTTCGGAATCTACTAACTCGCCACGCTCTTGTGTTTCAACCTCCTATCGATCGGACTCGCCAACCCGCACCGATTGGAGATGTATCGGGACTCATCCTAGATCCATCGTAGATAGTGCTGTCTTTTACCCCAATTCCCTAATTCGATTGCTGCCTACGTTCCGGCCAACGGAAAAATAGAAAAATAGTGAATTGGGCGTGGCCCGGTGATTTCGGATCAGGCTGCTAGATGGCATCAATCCCGAACTCCGCCTCCTCCACTTCTTGCTCGAGAGCCTCAGTTTTCGACCACCCTTAGTGTTGCGCAGATCCAAAAGTATACTTCAGCTCCGTTCTGACTCGATTTCGAGGTTTCACCGTCGAGGTGGCGAGTTGCCCACAGCGCAGCGCGCCACTCAAGCCGTATACGCATTGCAGGCACGAATGCGCTCCTCGCGCTGCGTGTGCGGCTGATATTCCAGGGGTGTTGGTGTTAGACCTCAGCGAGGGCGTCTTTGGCGCGACCAGGCTCCTCTGCGTCGTTACGTCGCCCTCGCGCCTTCCTCAAGCAGCGCTCTTCGACCCGGACTTGGGCCCCAATCGATTATACAAATACAAATGTGCGCCTTGCGTCTCACTGTCCATTCGTGCTAAACTCATTGTAGACTATACCTGTCGTCTCGGTGCAAATCCCCCCAATACGCCCACCGCGTCCGCGTCCGCGTGCGCGCCGACCGAGTCGGGTAATAGTACCACCGCGACTAGCTCGCGCGTCCGCGTCCCCTCCAACGATCTCCTTCGCCCGCATGCGGTCCGCGTCATCCGCCTCCTCCCGCGCCACCGTCCTCGCCAGCGTCACACGCGCCACGCGCCCCTCGAGCAGCCGCGTGCCCACTCCGCGCTGTCCTGCCGCCGTCCCGCTCGCCCTCTGGGTCCGTGCGGTCCTCGTCCGGCTTGTCCTCTGCGTCCATCCACTTTTCGTCTTCGTCCGTTAGATCTGGCTCTTCTACCCACGCCAAGTCAAGCGCATCCTCCCTTTCTCTGCCAAGGACGAGGTGCGCAAGCACACGTCCTGGTGCGTGTGCATCTGGGACGAGCTCGGCGCGCACGTTGGCAGGCCGCCGATCATGCGGCTGTAGGAATTGCGATGTGGGGAGTCCGCCTGTGGACGACGAGCAAGGGCGTGGGCGCACCGGTGGCCGCGTTCGTGTGCGCGCTGCGCATCATCGTCGTACTCGACGCTGTGCGAAGCAGGGCCTGCACACAGGAATGTGTTCCTCCTCGCGCCCGTGCTGCTGGGTGAGGCGCGAGGAGGAGGCCAATCTGCAGCCCACCCCCAGCGCCCAGACCGCGCTCGGACGTCCCGCTGCGCCGAGCCCCAGTAACCCCCGAGTACTTCCTTCAGAATCTTACCCACTTCCACGCCGCACTCCCTGCTCGGTCCCGCTCTTGCTGCGCGGTTTTGCTGATTTTGCTGATTTGCCACCCCTGCTCGTCATCTCCGGAGTCAGCGCAACGCTGCTCTGCATCCCTGCGACTCCCGCTCGGATACACATATCCTACATTTCCTACTCCGAGTCCCTGCGCGTCAGCTCAGGACGCGTCGCATTCCATTTACGATGCTCATAAACAGTGCCTAGACTTCGACTTCGACTTCCATGATTTCTCTCCGGCCTTGTGAGCTCGCACTTCGCGCCCACGCCCACGACGCATCTGCGTGAGTCTGCGATACGCGGGCGGCGAGCGTATTACGTGGCGGCACCGAGTCGCCATAAGTGTGGGCGCGTAGTCGAGGGCGCGTTCCAGCCCGCGATATGGACGACCGTCCGCCGTGCACCTTCGCCACCGAGCCCCGTCCATCAGGGCGGTACGGACGGATGTCACGCGGAGAGCATCCCTCTCATTTGCACCCGCGTCCTCGCACAGGATGCTGGCTCGTCCGCGAGGGCGGGGCGGGGAGCTGCTCGTCGTCAGTGGTGCCTACTCCTTGACGTACCCACTCGCCGTCCTGCCCCGTTATTGCGGCCATTCTCCCCGCGCAGAACAAGAAGCGGACCCCTGAAGCGGCGGCCGCGTTCACGCGGAATCCCAGCGTCTTGCTTTCAGCAGGACGCGTGTGTATGCCCTCGCCGTATGCGTGTACCTGGAGAAGAATCGCCACGCGCAGTATATCGCATCCAAGAACAACTAGGCTATCCCATACTTCTATGTATATCCCTTCCGGTGTCTTCCGTGTTCGCTGATTCGCCTGTTCTACAGATCCAGCAAGCGCGAATACACGCGTTGGAAGCGTATACGTCTACGTCGCACACATCGCCACCGCTGAGCTGTTAGCGCTGTCGTACCACATCCCCCGCTCGTCGCAGGACTGAGCGCCAACGCATCCTGTGGCACTCGGATGCCCCGGATAAGATGCGCGGAGCCTCTCCGAGTTCCCAGCGGAGATTTTGGAAGGGTGGCCAGCCAGCTGCGGGAGGCCGGTGCCCGCGAAGGATATTCCGCGCGGGCGCTTATCGGGCGCCTAACTTTCGCTTGCACCGGTTTCCCGCACCTCGTTTCCCACCGCCTATATCTCATCCAGGGAGAGGAGGAGACCCCCCGCACGTTATCCGGAGTAGCCGAATCAGAAGTGCGTTGCCGTTGTACGGTGGGACGGAATATTATTCCTTTTGTGGCATTCCTCGGACCTCATCATTTAACTTGTTTCCGCGGCCATAATCGACATCCTCCTGGACGAGCTCCAGAAGGGTCACGGTCTCGGGTCCAACATCTCCTTCGTCATCGGGCCCGCGCGGTTATCTTCGTTGTGACCATCTACCTCCAGGGCTTCCGCATCGACATCCCCGTTAAGAGCACAAGTTCTGTGGCCAGCGTGCCCTGTCAAGCTCTTCTACACCTACTCATGCTTGAGTCCACCCTGTCCATCCTTCCCTCGTGCTATCCCAGCAACTTCCTCGTCAGAATCCTCGACGTCTGGGAGGTCCGTGTCTTCCGCTCCTTTATTTATTGCATCTAACTCCCATTACAGCCGACGGAGCACTCCATGCAGTTCGCCGGTATCGCGTACTCGGCACAGATATCCTCATGGCTGTTACCACCATCTACAGCTGTATGTCGCCTTCCTTACCTTACCTCCCCTCTAACCTAATCGCTTTTTCCTATCCGCAGACTGGGAAATCAGCATGCGGGTGTCTCTCCCTTCCTCCTTCCCTCTTCTGACGAACTAATGTCTACCTGCAGGAATCCGGCGGCCCCGATGGTTGCATTCGGCGATCTGCTCTAAAGAGACAGAAGCGGAAGCGGGGTGGAGAGGAACACGGGCGGTGGAAAAAAAGCAGCGTCGGCTTACCTGGAAGCCAGATCATATCAGAATAAGCAAGGTCTCTCTCTCCTTTTATGTGCGCAATAGTATTTTTTAAAATAATACGACTTCGCAAATACAGTACATATGGCGTACACGGAGAAGCCGATAGCAGTACTGTAGATTTGGAATACATGCCGTTTACTGGGACTCCCCTCCTGTGTAACACTTGGTCCGCTCTTTGCCGTAGTGGAAAGTGGAGTCATTGAACCGAACAATCTCTTGCCCCGATATTGCCAAGAGATAGGGAAAAGGAAGGCGGGATGCCAAATTTGGGGAGAGCCAAAGAACCCGTTCTTGGTTAGGACCACACAGCCAACCGCCATTTCGATGGCTATTTGCAGAGAGGCGCAACGAAGACGAAAGGTCTCGTTTTCCAGGGTGCAGAAGCTGTATAGGACATTTCTGTGATTCTTGTTCTATCATACAAATGAGAAATAACCCAAAGCGAAAGGGGGGAAGAATAACCTTCTAACTTGGCTTCCATGTCCCAAATATAGAGTGTACTGTTCTTGGCGCTTGACGCGATGTGCCTGCCGTCAGGGGAGAAAGCGACACACCAAACCCCAGCTGTGTAGCCCTCGATCGGCTCGCCGAGTTGTTGGTGGGTCTCTGCATCCCATATGCGGAGTGTGTGGTCCCCTGAGCCTGATACAACACGACTTCCGTCAGGGGAGAAAGCGACACACCAAACCCCAGCTGTGTGGCCCTCGATCGGCTCGCCGAGTTGTTGGTGGGTCTCTGCATCCCATATGCGGAGTGTTTTATCCGCCGAGCCTGACACAATACGACTTCCTTCAGGGGAGAAAGCGACACAACAAACCCCAGCTGTGTGGCCATTGATCGGCTCGTCGAATTGTTGGTGGGTCTCTGCATCCCAGATGCAGAGTGTGTGGTCCTGGGAGCCCGACACGATACGGCTGCCATCAGGGGAGAAAGCGACACACCAAACCCCAGCTGTGTGGCCATTGTCACCACAGAGTGGCTCGCCGAGTGACTGTAGTGTCTCTGCATCCCAAACGCGAAGTGTGTGGTCGTAGGAACCCGACACAATGCGACTTCCATCGGGGGAGAAGGCAATAGACGAGACCGAGTTTGCATGGACACGGAGCGGCTCGCTGAGGCCCGGCTGCTGTGTCTTTACATCCCAGAGCCGGAGCGTGCAGTCGCTGCGGCTGGAGGCCGACACGATGCGGCTGCCTGCAGGGGAGAAGGCGACAGTTTTAGTCTCCTTGTCATGTCCACGGAGCGGCTCGCCCAGTAGTTGCAGTTTTCTTGCATCCCAGATGCAGATTGTGGAGTCGCTAGAGCCCGAAACGATGCGGCTGCCATCAGGGGAGAAGGCGACAGCCAAGATCCCGCCTATTGCATGATTTTCCTCCTTGTCTTCCCAAGAATGAACAGCACCCATAGTGAGCTTCACGATTCCCCTGAACTGCTGTGAATATTGTCTCCGTATCAGCGACTGTTCGGGTGCCATCGCCAATGCCGACAAATAGATATGAGGTGCAACCTCCATAATCGGAGTTCTGAAGACCTGAATGAATGAAATGTAATCCTGGGTTAGGTTCCTCAAGTCATCACCAGCACCCTCCTACAATCCAATGAGCTGGGTGAAATGATATAAACACAACATGGGAATTAACTCACTGGAATGTTCTTCAACACAGTGGTCAGTACGTCCTCCGGACGAAAATACAAGCTCGCCGACGTGGCCTGTGAGATACTCATAACCTCAAGCCAAAACAAGAATTGATTTTGCAAGAATTGGAGAAGTTCCTCTCTGATGGACGCTTCATATTTTGTTTCCGCTAAATGATCGGCCCAGAAGCGACTTGAATACGACAACTGCGGACTGATATATGTCTTCACTAAAGCAGAGAGATTCGGGACATCCGAGTTCTTGACATAGGAGTCCTCGAGCCTGCAGATATTGAACTGAAGCTCCTTTTTGAGAATACTGAAACATCTCAAAGCGAGAGTGCAGCTGTCGAGATGCCATGGCCATTGGCCAGAGCGCTCTGGATCGGTAAGATAATCACCGAATGATGCATGTAGTGTGCGAGCCACTTTGCCAGGACTCCACTGGATGACGCAGCCCAAGACGTTCAAAATGTGCTTCGATGAGTTGTCGTCCTGGAGATTAAAGATTGCATCAATGAGAATGTCGGTCATGGGCACTTGGCCGAAGACAATAGCAGCCAAAACAGCCCGAGTGCCACCAGCAAAGTCAGGATCCTCCCACGAGCCTGCAACATGAAGTGCGTCCTCAAATAATTTATCAAGGTTGAAACCTGGTTTGGAATCACGTGTCATGAGAAATTTGAGTTTTTGCTTGGGACCATGACCATCGAGAAATTTGGTGGCAGTTGATGCCCAAATGAAAAGACCTTCGGAATATTTTATCAGGATCTGGATGGCAGACTCGCCTGGCCAATCCCACTCCAGTTTGTGTCGCTTTCGAATATACTCCATCCTAGATTGAATATACAGCCCGATATCTGCAGTGATCAATGTCTCGAGGTGCATCTTGATTATCGAGGACTGATCCCTGAAGCGGTCTGCAATGTCGGAATCCGGTCGACTGGTGATCAGGAAACGAAATAGCAGAGGAAGTTTGCGGAATTCCTCTGCAAGCAGAGAAACCAAGGCACCTCGCGACTCGGCATCACCGCATTCATCCAAGGCATCCATAATGATGATGATTGGGCCATGGATATGTGTTGCAGCAGCTTTCAGCGGCTCAAGCAACAGTTTTTCGAACTGTGTTTCCATTATCGCTGTAGTCACCTTCGGGTCGCGTTTTATAGCTTTGCTGATGGTCGCCCGGATGATAGGGTAGGAATTTGAGAGTTGAGCAGCAATTGTGTGAATGACTGTGCTCGGATGGCTCGCCACTCTGTCATTTCTGTCAAAGAAAATGAACGCCCCAAGGCGCTCAAGGTTGCGGAAATACTCCGAGACTGTGGTGGATATTGTGCTCTTCCCAGAGCCTGCAACACTGTAAAGCCAAAGAATGTTGCTGGAGCCGGAAGGCATTGTAAGCCATTCGTGAATGAAGTTCAGAATGTCAATGCGTGTTCCAGTTAAGCATTTTGGGCGCAGAGCCGCATTCATATCAACGGGCTGAAGTGCTCTGAGTAACTCAGATTCGACTGCCAGATTGTTAAACATCCATGGCAATATGTGAGTGAATAGAAATATCTGCGTACCCAAACTCTGAACATTTTCCTTGATTGCGGCACATACAAAGGCCGTATGAGTGTTTAAGCGACTATCAAATGCTTGCTTGAGCGTGTTCAACGCCTTGGATAGATTGTCAATGTGCTGGGTCGCACTGTCTGACAAAACTTGCGACACGAGCCTCCCTGTTTTAGCCTGAGTGATGGTAGCAGCGATGACATGGAAAATAGGCACCTCCAAATCCCTTCCCTGTATATTCCCGTATAAACATGGCACACTCTACAGTCTGTTTGACGATGGCTAGGCAGGTGTCCTCCAGTCCTTTGATCTTCCCAGGAAGAGATTTGGTGTCCTCGACAAAGGAGAATATTGTCTCCATTGTTCCAACCAGTTCGACTATTTTCTCATTGGTCTTCTGTTGGTCCTTCACTGCCTATTTCCTCGTCAGTATACATCAGTAAAGTCTCAAAAACGCTCACCTGGTAGACGGATGTCAGTAATTTCCATGCAACATTGGCATATGGGTGAATCTGAAATGATCACCATTAGAAGCAAACCCAGATGATCAGAAAGTGACTTACCGCAGCAAGTTTGTCCCCCACACGAACAATAATGTCAATTTTGGAGATCAAGATGCCCAGGCTGGACTCAATATCCCCAGCCTTCGATTGAACCGTAGCAATAGAGTCCACAGCTCCCGTGATACTAGAGACCGCTGCAGCACTTTCAAGACCCTGTACATCTTTTCGCGTGGCGGCCAATTCAATTTTACCGCCCTCAATGCTACCAATAGCAGCGAGGCATACAGAAAGTGTACCTGCGTACTTGACCTTGGTGTCCTTTTTTGTCAGCTCGAGTGCCACAGCTAATAGTATAAACATCAGGACATTGGCGTCAAGGGAAATTATTGTTCTCACCTTTCTCCGACGTTCCCAGCGTACCGCATCGCTTCCAGAGACTCTCGATATCAATATTGACCGCCGCCATGCAGAAATCGTCCATGAAAGGTATTGAAGTCTTATGGTATACATGGAACGAGAGCCTAGATGATAATTGATCCGACGATCTTGCATACTGTGAGCACGAAAATGCGCGAAATGATGTGCACTCACAGGGTGCAGACGTCATTCCACTTGGGCACCAAGTCACGGTTGATAGTATGTGTCTTGTGCGCCCGCATACCGTCCACATCGATTGCCACATAAAGCTTCGGTTCCTTCTTATGCAACATGCCGGGTTCCCAGGAGAATCCATCGAGACTTTGAACTAGAAGGGGAGAGTATCAGACCTGAGAGCACAAGAGGGTGGATTTCCTGACCAGTGAGTGAGTAGCTCTGCGACATGAGTGCGCTGTTAGACCCGGACACGCGGATTCATGCTCGGATGCAGACAAACCATGACTACTCCCAAGAATAGCTAGAGTCAATTACAGCATTCGGCTCTGAAGTTTGACAGACCGAATGCATCGGTAAATTTAAAAAAAAAAACTGTGGATATGCCAGGAGCGTTAGCGATGGCAGCACGACGCAGCAACAATTAATATAGCAATTAATACGATTCCTCGCTTTGACCACGGCATCTCGGCATCTATTCACTTCACGTCGCCATGGTGCCACCGCCACTACACTATTGCCGTCAACGCTCTCCGCCGTCTGAGACTCTCCACCACGTTGCCGCCGTCCGCTCGCCACGACTGCACATCCCCGTCGCCCATCGCCGTCGCCACTGCCACTCTACATCACCGTCGCTCGTCACTCACTCCGCTGTCTCAGCGTGGCACAGAACATCGCTGTGACGAGGACGCGGTTGCGGAGGACGAGGACGGTGACGACGATGCGGAGCCGGAAGACGATTTTATCGCCGCGTGGGAGGTGGTCGGTTTTGCGCGCAACAATATACGCTGAGGGGACGAGGACGTCCAGCTCAAGCTCGCTATACGTGCATTGCGCTCGGTGATGTCTCTTCTGAGACCGGTGCGTGTCCCGGCGTTTATTTCTTCTAGTTTATTTTATAATTTACTTTGTACAGAAGAATTCGACCAGCCTGTGAGCGCGGACTACGAGGCGGGACTGGCGCTCAAGGGCGAGCTGCTCCCGCGCAGCTCGCGCCAGACGAGCCTGGGTGTGCACATGGATGAGGAATTCTGAGCAGCATCCAGATACCTTCACGCGCGTCGAAGCCGCACTCATTCCGCAGGCGCGAATTCGCGCCTTGTGCAGTGTGTGCGGCTGGGTGGGCCCCGTAAGTCTAACGTGCACAGCCGTGGTCGTTCGAGAGCGTCAGCCGCGCTCGTGTGTACAGTGAATGCGCGACAGGAAGGTACTCGGGCAAGTACGCACCCACTTCTCCTCTCCTTATCCGCTGACACTTTTTATAATCTGCGCGTCCTGGTCGCGGGCTCCCGCCGCCATCAATACGTCTCGCATCCTGCGCGCGAGGTCCTTTCGTGCGCGAAATTGGCATTGTGTAGCCTCGGAGAAGCGCAGAGCATGTAGGGTATGCAGCCAGCACGCCCTCCTCATCTTCCCACTCGTTCACTCTAGCCTCACTCGTTACAGCTTGAAAGACGCTGCTACGGTTTGCTACATATCGGGCGTGCGCCGGGTGCGTGAATGATACGGGCCCGTGTGCACGGCGGTTGCACCTGCCATCCACGACTGCGAGCCCGCGAGCCACCGCGCACGAAGCCGACATTCCGCGGGTGCGAATTAGCATCTCGCGCAACTGTATGGCTGCGGTGTTACTCTTGGGCGTGCGGCGTCTTCTCGGATGCACATCTCCCGGAAGATCTACGTCCACTTCATGCTCTCCGCCTGCGCGCTCTTCCCCGAGACCTGGATCAAGGTTTCCGGCTCGGGTCTGCGGGCCATCGCCAAGCAGCTCAATGACCAGCAGATGGTGCGCGTTTTATATCTATTTCATTTCCCAGTCGATTCTCACTTATTTCCTCTTCAGGTCAGGGGCTCGATGTACAAAGAGCTCAAGCGCCGTGGCGCTCGGCGGTGCTATCCTCGGGCTGCTGTCCGTCGCGACGGACCTCATAGGCGCCATCGGCAGCGGGGCCTGGCCGTTACCACCATCTACAGGCTGTACGTTGCCTTCCTCCTCCCCTCCAATCTATTCAAATCGCGTTCTCCTATCCACAGACATGTGGGTGCGTCTCTCCCTTCCCTCGCAGGAATCCGACGGCCCCGAGATGGCGTGTATTTAAAATAATGCGAGTTGACAAGTATTGCGCACAAAGTACTAGTGGCTGGTATGATTTGGAATAATGATCCGCTCCTTGGCGTGGAACAATCCGCGCATCATCTAGTCTACATCCCAGCACTCCGACGAGCATCCCAGTCCCGTACGCCGCCGCCGTGACGTTGGCGCGTCGCCTTGGTGCAAAGTACGTCCACCGCGTCCCCGAGTCGGCGGCATACCCGCTCTCGTCGCTGCTCATCCCGCGCGTCCGCGGCGTCTGCATCCAGCATGCAGTCCGCCTCATCCACCTCCCCCCGCGCCTCCCACGCCGCCCTCCTCGCCAGCGTCACCCGCGCCGCGCGCCACCCGCCGCGCGAATTGCGACGTGAGGGACTCCACACCTGTGGACGACGGACACAATGCGCGCAAGACGTGGGCGCACCGGTGGCTAGCGCGCACACGAACGCGTTGCGCATCGTCGTCGTGCTCTATGTCCCCTAGGCCCGATACACGCGAAAGAGAGTCCGCGCGAGCGCTTATCGGGCGCCTAACTTTCGCCCGCATCGGCTTCCCGCACCTCGCCTTACACCGCTCCTATATTTCATCTGGGGACGCGGAGGGAACCCCCTCACCTTATCCGGAGCAGCCGAAGTGCGTTGCCATTGTACCCTTTGTGGTATTGGGCTTTTTGTTTTTTACGGATGAATTTATTTATTGAGGTGGTGATTTGTCCCTCTTTCCGTGTTTTTTTTTTCTCCCGTTGATTGGACGTGTAAATTGCGATCCCTGCAGTATTTTCTATCGCTCCTGCTCCTCGGGGACCATCGGTACGTTCTTCTACAGACAACTACGGCCCTTTCCATTCAGATTCAAGTTACCGCCGTCATATTTGAATAGGTTCTAAGAAGGGCTCGGTTACCTGTTCCGAACTGGATCGACCCTTGCAGCAATACACTGGGAAAAAAAATTGGTCAGTAAACCACAATTCACGTAGCTCACGGTCCGAGTTTAGAACAGGGTGATCTAGAGGTATGTGAAACTGGCAGCCCTGGAAGCCTTGAATCGAATAAGTTCAACAAAGCAAGACTCGGAGAAAAAAGATAAAGAAAAATGACCTCGGAATAGAGACTGCACAATGCACGCGGCGACAATTTTCGCGAAAAGTCTACGAAAATGCGAAGCAGGTCAAACTGGAATATGGATGAAGGAAATTCTTCACCTGGGGCTCAATCTTCGCGCAAATCTCCGAGCAAGCAATGAAGCAAAAGTCACATTCATTGACCTAAGAAAGGAGTTAGCTCTTGCGATAACTCCACTGACAAGCCGGATGCCGCTGGTATGTAACTTGAGTTAAATGCGATCGTAAACCACCCAGTACTATCGCATTGAACGGTCAAACGAGTGACTCAGATGACAATATGCTTGAAAATAAAATATGATATATACTTAAAGTTACCGTGGTGGACATTAGACCTCGAGCAAGCAAGCGTAATACCTGGAATCTGATCACGTCGTCGAATCGTCAGGATGCACAAAATGTATTCGATTCGTTACTTGGGTTGGATGAAATAGATGAGAACCGAGTCGGTTCGTGGATTTAAACCAGAGAAAAGTATGTTACAACATGTAGTAACAGCATTTGAACTTTGAATTGTGTTAGCATGGATCGAATCAAGTTAAATATTTTGGTCAAGTGTGTAGACTAGAGTGTAGCACGAGTAGCGAGTATCACGAATATTTGTGCCAAGCCATTCGCGAATTGCGAATATTCGTATTCGTGAGTTGCTGTGGCTGTGCTACTCGTGCGAATGCGAGTATCAGTTTCTGTGAAAGTTAATATTCGCGAATATTCATCGGGTAATCCTAGGTTATTTGACGTGGAAGGGAACAACCTCGGATCAGAGAGAACCAACTGTATTTTGGCAGATTTAATGTCCATCTGTCAATCTGTCAAAATCGGAAGTATATGATGCTTAATCTGGAAGTAACGGATCGTGAGGTGAGCTTCTGTCTTTCCATGCTACAGCTGGCGTCTGTCAAGAGGACCTGAGTATCTTCGGAGTTTCTGAACGCTGACAGCTGATCTTCCTCGGAGTTTCCGAACACTTGCATCGGCGAGGGAGCTCAACCAGCTGTCTGAGAAATCTGCCCATTCCGCTGTGATGGTTGGCCAGTGGGCAAGCGACCCGGACCTCATTGCAGTTGACGAGTTTGAAAGCCAGCTTGCTGAGGGTTGGACACGCAAAAAGAAGCGGAGAGTACCCAATGCAGCTGAGGCACAGGGATCATCTAAGGTTATTGTTGTTGAAGACACCAGCTTGTAGTTCAGTAGCTGAAATTGAACTTTATATGTATGCTATTCGTGAATAACTCGCAACTAATGAATATTCAAACTCGCTGAATGTAAATAGTTGCCATTCACGAGTATTCGCGAATATCGCTGACTAAGCAACGAATATTCGTGATCAATATTCGTACGAATGCGAGTATCAATCTCCAGGTGTCGGCGAATATTCATATTCGCGAATATATACTCGTGCTATTCCCTAGTGTAGACTATCCGAGTTGATGCTAGTACGATATGAAATTAGTTAGATATGAGTCGGACAGACCTTGTTGAACGTTGGTAAGAATGAGAGTCAAGTTATCTGAAGCAGGTTAGTCTGAAACCAGTCAAGTATGAGATATACCTTGAACCTCGCGTACGTAGTTGGTTGAAGTGGCGAGAGTGCAAGTAAAATACAATGAAAAGTCGATGCAAACCATTAAATTCGAGGTGTTCAGTACTATCGCTGTGAAGGTTAGGTAACTGACTAGTTTTAATCCGACTCACCTTATCAAGGGTGTTGAATTGAACGCGATGATACTCGAGATTGTGGATAGATCTACGTAATCCAAAAGTCGGGACTTGCCTTCAGCTTCCTCCAGCCACCCAACGTCCTGCCATCATCGATGCCGCCCCCGAATTCTGGCGTCCTCGCGAGCAGAGTTACACGCCCATCAGCACATCAAGTCGGGCCTGCCGCGGTTCAATTTGACGCGCCATCGCCGAAGTTTTGAGTTGACTTTTGGCTTCTCCGGGAGAAGGGTTTACGCGTCTGTTCTAGTTCTGATCCATCTTATATTCCGATACCAGTCCCATTCTCGTAGTTCGCGCCTCTTTTTCAATCATCTCGGGGATCTCGGGTGAATGCTTTGTGTTGAAGTTTTCGCTGACTTTTCACCAGATGTTTTAACGTTGAATTTCTAACTGTAATCGTAGCCCTAATCACGCTAACGGTTTTTTTTTTTTTTATATATTTTATTTTACATTTCCACGGCTCTACATCTAAAACTACAGGCAAATCACGGGGATTTCGGGCCAGAACGTAGTTCCCGGTACGTCTCGCTTGTTATACCCATTTCTCCACTTCTAACTCCGGATTTTGCGTACAGAGCCAATTCCGGTGCGTTTTAACCCTGTTTCGACTTCGCTTACGATCCGACCGGCCTACTCCCGCCATCGTTCAGGTTTTTTTGAGTTGGAGCGGGGTTGCATGCCTGCTGTATATACTGCTGCATCTTATACTCCAATATCCCCACCTTCGAGCACTCGAGTGTCTGTTTCAATCATCTCGGGGATCTCGGTGAGTATTTTTGTCGACTTTGCTATCTGCACGATGTTGAAGTTGATTTTCTCATTACGGGGATTTTGGGCGTCGATTCGAATTCTAATTGCAACGATACGTCTTGCTTTTCCTTCCGATTCAGAATCTACTGACTCACGCGTTCAGCCACGCCCTGTATATTTCAATTCGCATACGATAGGACTCGCCGACCCGCACCGATTGGAGATACATCGTAGATAGTGCTGTCTTTTATTCCAATTCAATTCGATTGCTGCCTAGCTATAGTACCTTCGGGACGGGAGACTACCGGAAAATATAAAAATAGCGAGTTCGTGTTCAAAATTTGAAAACCTTGTATGCCAAGATGGTAAAAGGAGGCCAGTTGAAGCACCAAATCGAGGTGAACGTTCAAGTCAATGATACGACAGAACGAAACCCGAAGAAAAATATATTATAGTCATGGGTAAATGAAACAGTGCTCTGCTTGTCGACGCGCGAACAGGTCGTGAATAGTAATAACAAAAGAAGCTGAAGCTCACTTACCTATTCGTCGCCATCGCAGCGAAGAAGTCTACCAGCGCGTCTGACCCAGCCTTCCCGTTTGCGTTTGCGTTTGGATTCCCGTTGTTGTGGTCTCGGTTCCTGGTTTTCAGGCAGACGGCAGCGCGGGCTAAGTTTGGGAGGGTTTAATACGCACCAACCCGCGTTAAATTTAACGGGCTCGACGCTCGCTCGATGATGATGCCTCGTTTAGATATTGAATCGTCAAACCCGGCATACCCAAGTTGGAAATCGATCCTAGAGCGAAGTGCAGCGCGGCCGCTTATATTGCTTTTTGATACGCACACCCGAGACCCGCTGTAAACATCGCTCGCCCACAACCCGCCATCATTCATCGACCAGAGAAGGACCCAGCCAGCGGCATGCACTTTGGTAGCTCAGAAGCGCATGCCGGCGACGTCAATTGCACTACAATAAACAAGTGAGCGAACCGGGCATCGGCGAGCGTTTGATGAGGCGGCCAGGTACGATGACTATTCCGTAGATGTCGGTGACTCGGAGCTTCACGACAAGTGGGTTGCTGGAACGAAGGTGGGGCAGGATCCGGCCGGCATGTCGCCCCGTAATACGACACCGTACTAGGTCCAGGTTTCGGAGCTCCTGAAGACCCACGGGGCCCTCGTCACCTGTGTTTCGCTGGTTAGTTTAGGCATGAGCAAGGGCGAAAACTAACTGAAAAGGCGGCTTGAGTCTGCTTCAAATCGAAAGTCGTGCAGTACAAGCTATGCGTAGATATTTTAGTTTTCCAAGGCGGTGCGTTGTTCCGGGTACATCCCACGCGACGAAAAACCGGGATGGTGTCGAGGAACAGGATTATGTGGAAAAAATTGCTGATGGGCTGCTTCGCGTCGAAAGCGCCATGATCAAGAGATGCAGGTTCAACGTGTGGAAGCGGGGAGGAAATTGGTATGCGCCAGAAGGAGAGGAGTGAAAGGATAGATCGGCCCAATCAAGCGCCATGGGCAAGCTTTGAAAAAACGGGAAGGATGATGCAGCATCCACAGTAGGAGCTGACAGCGCACAGAACCAGATTTGGATATATTCGCGGAACAAGAAGCGAGAAAAGGGAAGTTGAGAGAATACGGTGCCATTCATCGTATCGCGCAGGGCAATGGACTCAACTTACGAAGAATTTTATCCAAGGATCGATCCTCCCGACCAGAAGACAGGTGAACGAAGGTTGGACACGGAGGTAAGACTTTCCTACGGCTTCGAGGAACGACTCGATGGTGCGGTCATCCGATATTCTTGGAGGCCAACGATGGTGAAGTCATTGAGGTAGACCTCGGCAAAGCATCGGTGGGAGCCAGTTCTTGCCGCACCGCGCTTTGCAAGAATGAAATCGGTATGTATTAGTAACTTCACTTACAACTTGTTACGAACTGGCCCGCCAGGATCCTCCGAGAAGTTGGTGAAGAGTCTGCAGAACTTCGCGGTTTGGGCGTAGGCTGCTATTTAGAAGAGCAAAGCAAAGCAAACTTGACCGCTTATGGATTTTCGAATTCGCTGGGAATCACTCGCACACGGGGTTGTGGGCGAAAAAAGCCCTGTAGGGCATTCTGGCGAAAGCTTGAACATCCGGGAGTATGGTGAGATCAAATGAGTGCGATACCGCCACTCCGAGGTGTTAAAGCCTTGCAAGGGGAAAGGAGAACAATGCAAAGATGACTGAATGAGGATGTGGGTGGGTGGGCCAAAGATAAAGGCCAGAGACGCCCGTGCCCGGGAGCGACGATGAGCGCGAACGCTAAGAATAGTGTTCGCTCCTTTGGGGCACAAACCCTATTCTATGGCTCCGATCGTGCCCAAGCTTTATCCACTCTCCCAACTCTGGCCTTGCTCGAGCTCCTCCGCGTCGTTACGTCGCCCTCGCGCCTTCCACCACCCGCACTCAAGCAGCGCTCTGCGCGATGATTGCTATGCAAATACAATGTGCGCCCCGAGGCATTCGTGCTAAAACTCGTTGTAGACTGATGAAGAATGCGGTTCCGCCTACACATCATAGGTCCACATTCCCACCTCCTATCCTAGTCCCCGTAATCCCATTAACTCGTCTGGGTGCAATCCTCACAATACGCGCACCGCATCCCCGAGCCTATGTACGCCGCCGGGTAATACCAGTCACAAGTACCACCGCGACTCGTTCGCGTGCCCGCTCTCGCCGCTGCTCATCCCGCGCCCGCTCTCCTCCAACGGCACCTCCTGCGTGCGCACACCCTCTGTGCCTTCCGTGCTGTCTGTGCGTTCTGCGTCGTCTGTGCGCTCGAGGTTGTTGGCAGCGGACCGCATGCTGGATGCGGCCCGCCGCGTCTGCCTTGCGACCCCGCGGTGTCTGCATGCATCTAACATGTGGTCCGCCTCATCCACCTCCCTGCGCCTCCGCGCCGCCCTCCTCACCAGCGTCACCCGCACCGCGCGCCCTTCCCTGTCGCCGTCCCGCTCTCCCTCTGCGTCCGTGCGGTCCTAGTCCTCGTCCGTTCGGTCCAGGGCTCATCCTCCTTTTCTCCGTGGCCCAACACTCCTCGTAGTGAGTGGTTGTTTCGCGACATTGTGCTGCCGGCGTGCTCAATGTTTCCAGGACTGCGAAAATGAGACGAACCCTCTGTAGCGATATGCTGGGTCTTGCCTCGATGACCCGTGCGGGCGTGCCGCCGCAGAGATATACGCCGGAACGCGCTTCTCTCGCACCACTGCAGACGCTCTTCATCGCCGACCGCCCGACGCTGTACATCATCCAGGCGCCGTTACCGCTGGCCTTACGTCCCCGGAGCCCAAAGCGCCGCTCGTCGCAGGACTGAGTGGCAACCCATCGTAGGGCAATCGGGGGCCCCGGATAAGATGCGCGCAGTCTCCGAGTTCCCAGCGTAGATTTTGGGAAGGGTGGCCAGCCAGCTGCGGGAGGCCGGGACCCGCGAAAGATATTACGCCCGGGCGCTTAACGGGCGCCTAACTTTCGCCCGCGCCGGCTTCCCGCATATCGCCTTTCGCCGCGTCTATATCTCATTCGGACTCCCGCACATTATCCGGAGCAGCCGAATCATAAATGCCGTTGCTATTGTACGTCGCACCGAAATACTATTCCCTTTGAGTCGTATCCTCATGGCCGTCACCACCATCTCCAAGACCTGGATCGAGGTCTTTGACTCGGGCCCGTGGGACATCGCCAAGCAGATCAAGGACCAGCGGATGGTGCGCGTCTTCCATCCATCTCACTTGCGACTCGTTTCTCACTTATTTCCTGTTTAGATTATGGCCGGACACCATGAGGGAAGGAGTTCAAGCGCGTCATCCCCACCGCCGTAGCGCTGGGGGCGCGATCCTCGGGCTGCTGTCCGTCGCGGCAGATCTCATGGGCGTCATCGGCAGCGGCGCTGGTATCCTTACCACCATCTACAGCTGTACGTTCTCATCCTTACCTCCCTCCAATCTAATCTGACCGCGCTCTTCTATCCGCAGATTGGAAATCAGCATACGGGTGCGCCTACCTCGTCTTCCTTCCTCTCCTCACGAACTAACGCCGTTTGCTCGCAGGAATCCGGCGGCCCGGAGATGGCTGCGTTCGGTAATCTGCGTTAAGGGGACGGGGAGGGAGGCGGAAACGGAGGGGAAAGGACCGGTGAAAAAAATGCAGCGCCGGCTTGCCTGGAAGCCATATCATATCAGAATAAGCAGGGTCTCTCTCTCTTCATGTATGTTCGCTTCCAAATGTAAAAGTGTTTTTAAAATAATGCGACTTTACAAGCGTACAGTACATGTAGAAGATGACAGTGCTACATGCGTGGTATGGAATACTACATATTGTTTAGCGGGAATTCCCTCCTCCTGTATAGCACTTGGTCCACTCCTTGCCATGGTGGAAAGTGGAGTCATCGAACTGAATTATTTCTTGACCACCTATTGCAAGAAGATAGGGTAGAGGAAGGCGAGATTTCCAATCGGAAGGCAACCAAAGAAGGTGTTCTTTGTTAGGGCCACATAACCAGACGCCAGCATCATCCGGCACAACTTGAAGGCGTAAAGAAGATGAGAAGTAGGGTTTTCCAGGATACAGAAGCTGTATTGGATATTTTTGCGATTCCTTTTCTACCATACAAGTCAGAAATACTAACCCAAAGCAAAAAGGTGAAAGAATAACCTTCAATCGTGGCCTCCACGTCCCAGATACGAAGCGTGCCGTCCCAGGAGCCCGACACGATTCGGCTGCCGTCAGGGGAGAAAGCAACAGCCACGACACTACGGTTGTGGCCACGCAGCCGCTTCCCGAGTGGCTTTAGCGTCTCTGCATCCCAGATGCAGAGTGTGCAGTCGCTGGAGGCCGACACAATGCGGCTGCCATCAGGGGAGAAAGCAACAGACACCACGCTGCCGTTGTGACCACGGAGTGGTTCGCCGAGCGACTGTAGGGTCTCTGCATCCCAGACGCGGAGTGTTTGGTCTTGGGAACCTGACAGGATGCGGCTGCCGTCAGCGGAGAAAGCAACAGAATAGACCCAGTCATTATGGCCACGGAGCGGCTCGCCGAGAGGCTGAAATGTGTCTGCATCCCAGATGCGGAGTGTGCAGTCCTCCGAGCCCGACACGATGCGGCTGCCATTAGGGGAGAAGGCAACAGACCACACCACACTTGTGTGGCCACTGAGTGGCTCGCCAAGCGGTTTTACTGTCTCTGCATCCCAGATACGGAGCGTGAAGTCGCTGGAGGCTGACACAATGCGACTTCGGTCAGGGGAAAATGCAACAGAATACACCCCTTCACTGTGGCCACAGAGTGGCTCGCCGAGTGACTGTAGTGTCTTTGCATCCCAGAGGCGGAGTGTGCAGTTGCTGGAGGCCGACATGATGTGGCTGCCATCGGAGGAGAAGGCAATAGACATGACCTGCTCTTCCTGGTCACGAAGCGGCTCACCAAGCGACTGCAGTGTTTCTGCATCCCAAATGCGAAGTGTGCAGTCGTTGGACGCCGACACAATACGCTGACCCTCAGGGGAGAAGGCAACAACCAAGATCCCGCCAATTGCAAGATTTTCCTCCTTTTTTTCCCAAGAATGAACAGCACCGGCACTGGGCTTTATGATCCTGCCGAATGACTGCAAATATTGTCTTCGTACTAGCGACTGTTCGGATGTCATTGCGAATGCCGACAAATAGATATGGGGTGCAGCCTCCATGATTGGAGTCTCGAAGAACCGAATGAATGAAAGGTAATCCTTTGTTAAATTCCTCAAGTCGTCACAAGCACCCTCCTGCGTTCAGTGAGTTGAAATGATATAAACACAACATGGAAATTGACTCACTGGAATGCTCTTCAACACAGTATTTAGTACGCCCTTGGGACGAAAAGATGACCTCACCAACGTGGCTCGTAAGATGCTCACAACCTCCAGCCAAAACAGGAAGCGATTCTGCAAGAATTGGAGAAGTTCCTCCCGAATTGAAGCTTCATATTTTGTTTCCGTTAAATGGTCAGCCCAGAACTGGCTTGCATACAACAACTGAGGGCTGATATATTTGTCTGCTAAAGCAGAGAGGTTTGGAACATCGGAGTTCTTGACATAGGAGCTCTCGAGCCTGCAGATATTGAACTGAAGCTCCTTTTTGAGGATATCGAAACATCTCAAAGTGAGAGTTGTTGCATGAATATGCCATGGCTGGCTGCCAGAGCGCTGTGGGTCAGTAATATAATCGCCGAATGATGCGTGTAGCGTGCGAGCCACTTTGCCAGGACTCCACTGGATGACACAGCCCAAGATGTTCAAAATGTGCTTCGATGAGTTGTCGTCCTGGAGATTAAAGATTGCATCAATGAGAATGTCAGTCATGGGCACTTGGCCGAAGACAATAGCAGCCAAAACTGCCTGAGCATCAACAGCAAAGCTGGGGTCATCCCAAGGACCCGAAACACGAAGGGCATCCTCAAATAATTGGTCAAGGTTGAAACCTACTGTGGGATTGTGCCTGAGTAGAAAGTCAAGTTTTTGCTTAGGGCGGTGACCATCCAGAAAGTTAGCGGCAGTCGAGGCCCAAATGAAAAGACCATCAGAGTAGTCTGTCAGGGTCGAAATGGCACTCCATCCTGGCCATCCATACTCCAGGTTGTATCGCTTTTGAATATGTTCCATCCTGAATCGAATGTAAAGCTCGATATCTGCAGTGGTGGATGTTTCGAGATGCATCTTGATTATTGAGGATTGTTTCTTGAAATCATTTGCGATGTCTGAATCCGGGCGACTGGTGATGAGGAAACGGAACACCGAGGGAAGTTTGTGGAATTCATCTGCAAGCAGCGATACCAGGCCTTTTCGCGACTCGGCATCACCACATTCATCCAAGGCATCTATAACAACTATAATTGGGCCGTTGATATGCGCTTGAGCAGCTTTCAGCGGTTCGAGCAACAATTTTTTGAGCTGGGTATTGATCGTCGCTGTAGCCACATTCTCGTCACGTTTTATGGTGTTGTGGATCGCTGCCTGAATATTGGGATTGGATTTCGCGAGTTGATGAGCAAGTGTGCGAATGACTGTGCTTGGATGGCTCGCCACACGGTCATTTCTATCGAAAAAAATGAACGCCCCAAGGCGCTCAAGGTCGCGGAAGTATTCCGAGACAGTCGTCGATATCGTACTTTTCCCAGAGCCTGCGACACCGTACAGCCAAAGAATATTTTCTGAATTGGATGGTGTTGTCGTAAGCCATCCCTGAATGAAGTTCAAAATGTTGATGCGCGTTCCAGCCAAGCATAGTGTGCGCAGGGACGAATTCATGTCGACGGGCTTAAGCGTTCTGAGCATGTCAGACTCGACTGCATCTCAAATCAGCCATCACAATTGGTGGGGAAATATAAATGTGCACATACCCAGTCTCTGGACATTTTCCTTGGTGTTTACAGATATAAACGTAGTATGAATGGCCAAGCGACTATCAAATGACTCCTTGAGTGCATTTAATGCCTTCAATAGATCGTCAATCTGCTGGGTTGTACTGTCCGAAAAAGCTTGCGACACGAGCCTCTCTGTTTCATCCTGAGCAATGGTGCAGCAATGCCATGAAAAGTACACACTTCCGAATCCCTTCCCAATATATTCCCGTATAAATACCGCACACTCTACAGTCTGTTTGACGATGGCGAGACAGGTATTCTCCAGCCCCGCGATCTTCTCGGGAAGAGATTTGGTATCCTCAACAAAAGAGAATGTCGCCACCATTGTTTGAACAAGCTCGACTATTTTCTCGTCGGTCTCCTGTTGTTTCTTCACTGCCTACATATTTCCCTTCAATATACATCAGCAAAGCCTCATAGTGGCTCACCTGGTACACGGACGTCAGCACTTTCCATGCAACATTGGCATACGGGTGGATCTGAAACAATTGTGGTTAGAAGCGAACCCATTATGAGGAGCCGTCTTACCTGCGCGAGGTTATCCCCCAGACTAACAATTATATTGATTTTGGAGATCAAGATGCTCAGGCTCGACTCGATATCCCCAGCCTTCGATTGAACATTGGCAATGGTGTCCGCAGCTCCCATGACACCAGAGACCACTGGAGATTTTCCAAGAACCTCTACATCCTTCTGCGCGCTAGTCACCTCAATTTTACCGCTCTCAACGATACTAATCGCAGCGAGACACACAGAGAGTGTACCCGCGTACTTGACCTTTGCGTCCTTTTTCGTCAGCTCAAGTTCCACAGCTAATATTATAAATATCAGGACGTGGTGTCAAGGGAAATTATTGTTCTCACTTTTTTCCGACGTTCCCAGCGTGCCGCACCGCTCCCGGAGAGCCCCTAACTCAATATCAACCGACGCGAGGCATTCGTCCTTGGAAATGAACCAAGTCTTATGGTATAGGCGGAGCGAAAGCCGAGACGATAGCCACTGATCGGCGGATCTTAGCTTTTCAAGCCATCTTCCATAGTGTTAAGCACAAAAATTGCATGAAACGAGCATGCTCACGGTGTGAGGACTCGGACGTCGTTCCACTTGGGCACCGACTCTCCGTTGATGGAATGCGTCCGGTACATCCGCTTCCCATCCAGGTCGATCTCCATATAAAGCTTCGGTTCCTTCTGCAAGAATCCGGGTTTCCACGAGAATCCATCGAGACTTTGAACTAGAAGAGGAGAGTATCAGCTGCTGTGACCAAAGAAACTGGATCCCTGACCAGTGAGGGAGTAGCTCTGCGACATGAGTGCTCTGTCAGACCGGACACGCAGAAGCACAAAACCACGAGGCTCCTAAGAATAGCTATACAGCATTTGATTTTGACCGAATGCAAGACACTGCATAACTTTCTGCGACACGATCAACCGTAAATGCTTTCGCTGATCATTGCGAAATGCTCGGACTCCGGAGGCAATCCATCAGGAAACAAGCACTTGAATATATAACACAACATAGCTGGGATAGCTGGGATAGCAAAATAGCTATGTCCCTGGTTTGTAGTTCAAGGCACCTGCTACAGATTGCTACAAAGTCGCCTGTAGCAATCCATGTAGCTAAAATAGCCACGTAGATCTGTAGCGTTGTTGCGCTCTATAGCAGTGCATAGCGGTTAAAGCTCAATGTATTGATGTGGAAGTCTACACAAGAAAGAAAACAGATATGCATTGAAAAACAACTACGACATGCAAATGAAAAAGTGTTGGCTGCCTGCCCGATATCCCTCGAGGGAGTCAAGTATGAAGGCCGCTGATTGCAGCGCGCAACAGCAGATGACTAGGGGAAGATTCAGAGGGAATGAGGAGATGGGGTGGGTCACGATGACTCACTCACCATAAGTAAGGTACGTACGGGTGCCCGGTGAGCGGCACACTTGATCTGGAACGGGGAGTGTAAGTAACGAACAGCGGGGAAATATGGGAATTCAGGACTGACCTAGGAGTACACATATTCAACGAGGAATTCTAAAAGGAGGCAGGACAAATCAGCAGCAGTGTATAGAAAAGACGATGCTCACCGGTTGCGGGACTTTTGACGAGTTGATCAACCTTGAAGAGAGACGAAGCTAAAATAGGAAGGGAAGTCAGTGTAAGACAGAGGGCCACAGGCGGCAGCAATGCGAGACAAGCACAGATGCCACATATGGCGCATGCGACGCAGCGCAGATAGGGAATGACCACAGAAGGCCGAGAATGCGGCACAGCGCAGATGTGAAATGGCCACAGACGGCCGGGAAAGCGACACAGCGCAGAGGGGCACAGAAGAGGTCGGTAAGGGAATCATTGGGGAACAGGAGAGAGGCGGATGGTGGGGGAAAGAGAGAGAGATAGTGTGTATGCGAGTTGTCAACCAACCACCTGATGCCATCAAATCACGTCATTTGTGTGCGCGGCATCGCATCAGGCGGAGTTTGAATGACTTGGGGTGGAAGTCATCGACGCTCCGTCGGTCCCACTCAGGCCAAGACTCAGGCTTTCTCCATCACTGTTCCTCCACTTGGAAATTGAGGTATACATGATCCTGTTCAGCCGGCCCAGGTCCGGAGTTGCGGAGTTTCGTAAATCCCGCTGGCGTCTGTTTAAGCAGCGCGAGTCCTCGACTCGGACTCCGAATGCGTCCAGCTTTTATGGCATACTATATATTAGTGACGAAATTTCTGCGAACTTTGTCTGTTGGATATGTCTTTGACCGGGAAGATTCACTTGGTAGCAACCCAACTAAATCTTCGAGTTCGAGTAGAACTATCTACAGACCGGCGACGACTATCAAGTACAACATAGTACCATTGCAAGTGCATATAGCTCACAGTAGCTCACATTGGGTGGTATGGTGTTCTTTATAGTCTTTCCCTATGGCTATTTGGGGGCTGTAAGAGCAATATATCGGTGGGCCAGAGCTACCACAGCTACAAACCGCTATTTGTATACCCAGAGCTAACCGCGAGCTATTTCCCACAGAGTTTTTCCTGATGTCGACCACCGAATTGCAAGAGGCGCTGAACCTACTGACACAGCTGCGGTATTCGAATAATCTCTGGCGAAGCACGATGGTGTACTAAATCCTCAACTTTCGTTCAAGTCTTCGACTTCCTACCGTACGGTTTAGTTCGTATGGGTTTGCGAAGGACTTGTCAAGTCACTTACCTTGCACTTACCGCGGTCTTGGTAGAGACGTGGCCAGATTATTCCTCTTGTTGTTTCAGATCACGGCGCTTGGTTGAATCTCCACCGGCGCCGTTCCTGTTGCGACTCAGAGCAATGCAAAGCAGTCGAAGACAAGTAAGAGTTCGCAAAAGAGTTGTTATGCATGTGATTTGGTGTTGAAATCGGACCGGTTGCCGACGCATGGGGTCCCATTGGCTCTGTTTTGGCGAAGGCGTCCACTCGTCGCGGTTCCGAGTCCGAGTTGGAGTCGAGCGATGTCAAGTCGCCGTAACTTCCCGTGCAATGTAGTTTGGGAAGCTTTCATTATCCATGCTAGGCCCCCATGATTTTAA
>JARJCQ010000154.1:0-117216 GCA_029281465.1 Mycena epipterygia | reverse complement strand
CTGCATGCCAGACAGCTATGGGTGATGCAAAACTTATAAATGAATCCTTCCATCTCGGTGGAGGATTCATTGCAGCAGGTTTCAGAGGTGCCATTGGGACAATGTGGTCTATGAATGATTCAGACGGTCCTCTGGTTGCAGAGATTGTCTACTCTCATCTATTTCGAGAAGGTCAACAGCCTCAGGCAAGTGATGCAGCTGAGGCTCTGCACCTAGCTGTGAGAGAATTGAAGGCAAGAAAGGTTCCTTACGAGCGTTGGATACCATTTATTCACATGGGAGTCTGATCAAAGTCTGTTAGCTGTTCAAATATACCTATTTTGCTTACCTTGTTATGTATTTATTATTGAAAGTTGTTGTGCTGGTCAGATATTATGAACATTAACATGTCTTGTACCATAATGCAACAAGGGAGGCTATTCCTCCTTCCTGCTCTTGCTATAACTATTCCCATACCTACATACCCCACCCGAGCGAAATTTGTTATTTTTGTTTGAGAAGTGTTTTCAGTTTTTTTTTTGAGATGAGGATGTGTCAAGAATTTTTTGGTAAGATTTAGCTAGGATTTAACAGTAAGACTCGAGGGTGAGTTTCAGGCAGTGACTGAAGTCTGCAAATCAACACTGAAACGGATGCCAGAATCAAAGACATGGAAAATTGAAATGGTAAGACTTTTTATTTAGACTTTCATCGAGCAGGATTCGAGAGATCAGGTATGTCAGAATCGTTCCCAAATTAATCGGAACTAAATATATCACAATGAATATATTTAGTTTCAGGGGCCGAACCACTGTGATCGAGGCTGGAAGCAGAGTGGCAATACACAGCAGAGCTGTGTCAATCCTGGAGACAAAGGTAGGCAGGCTGGGCCAATGCTACATCAAGGGAGATCGACAGGGCATCAGTTCGGGGCAGCAGATCTCTGCCGACATGATGTCAGCAGACCCTGCTGCAGCTGATCGGCAGATATCAACACCTGTCAGACCAGGTCGGCAGGGTCTGCCAACAGGTCCACAGAATGCAGTGGGTGCAGCGCGAGATCCAGGCCTCACAATGTGTCCCTTTTTCTATTCTGCTTTTTATTCTCTCTGTCACCGTCCTAAGATCGTATATTAATACAACGGCTCCTCTGGATTCTCGTGCACTGCTGCTCCTTGTCCTGGGCACGTCCCCCTCAACCGGGGCAACTCCATATGTGTCAAGGAGGAGTATTCATGTGCCCGATACATGTGTATGTGCAGTCATTTCGCACCAGTACCCAGAGTAATGTTGCCACGACTCGGAAAGTCGAGTCAAATGAAGTCTGAGTTGCAAAAGTCTTTGATGCAACTCGACTTGACTTGACTTTATGCTGACTCAGACTTGCAAGTGGCTTGAAGTCGACTTGAGCCGACTAAGTTGAGTTTTTTTTTTTTCAAACTCAAATTTTTGTCGCTACAGTACTCTGAAGTACAATTCAGAGGGTTGTAACCAGTATTGAGTGCCATATATTCCAAATTCATATAAATACAACATTTCGTGCTAATTGCCCTCAGGCATATCAAAATATGAGAGGTCCCACAGCTCTGAATCATCAAAAATCTCCCTCAGAACCTTCCTTTGACTGTCCTCATCCACTTCCCCAGCCAGTTGACGCAACCAGTCTTCATCACCATCCAAATCCGGAACTGACTGAAATTCCGTCATGAAATTAAGTCGAGTCTTTTTGAAGTTGAACTTGAGCATTTGCAACGCCTCCATCAAAGCTGGACTTAAGCGGTTGCGTCGCTTAGTGTCGGTTTCAGCAGATGATGAGAATACATGCTCGGACGGGACTGATGTCACTTGCACTGATACATAGTCCAGGAAGAGCCGATAGATCCGGCTCCATGTCGCAGCCCTGATTGTCTTACAGCTCTTTGCAGAACTTAGGGCGCGACTCAATTTTTCCCCTTTTTTGGTACTTTTTTGATGGTTTGGACCAGGACAGCTGCCCTGTCCTCAAATCTGGGCCGTTCGCCTCGGAAATATGCTCAATCGATTCGTATTGCAAATACGCAGTTAACCGCATCCTCAGAATTTTTATATGACACCTAAAACTGCTTTGTGAGCGGCGAAAGCAATTACTTTTGATCATTTTTGATCATTTCTCAGCAGGACAGCTGTTCTACCCTCATTTCTCAGTCTTTTTCTTTGGGAATAGGCTCAATCGATTCGTATTTCAGGTGTGCAGTTAACTGAGTCCTCAGATTTACGGCCTCACTTCCAATACGGCTTCCTGGTAGACAGAATCCCTGGTAGGTCATCACTTTTGATCACCAGTCAGCAGAACAGCTACTGCGGCCTCAGTCCCTGACCTTTTTCCGTGTCTATGGGCTCATTCTACTCGTCTTCCCCCTGCGCAGGCAACTGCTGACTCAGAATCCATAATTACAGATATAATATAATTTCCAGTTTGTCACCTTCTGCCAGTGAAAACATACAGTGAACATCCTATAGTGTGTATTATCCTAATAAAACTGCACAGTAGTCTGCGTAATAGAGTAAAGTGCGACATTCCAACAAAATAATAGTTTGTGGGTGCCTCTCGAAAGCAGCTCACAGCTGTCCTACATGAAAACCTGCTTAAAAACAAACTCCTGTACCAGCAAAACGCCGTGGGAGCCAGTTGTGAAATCTAAGGGTGGTGTGCCCTGCAGATTCAATAGGCGAAGAGATTGAGCCTATAGGCCAAACAAATGATTAAGATCTGAGGCGACAGCAGCTGTTCTTCGGACTGGTGATCAAAAGTGATGACCTACCAGGGACTCTATCTACCAGGAAGCCGTATTGGAGGTGGGGCCGTTTAACTGCACACCTGAAATACGAATCGATTGAGCCTATTCCCAAAGAAAAAGACTGAGAAATGAGGGTAGAACAGCTGTCCTGCTGAGAAATGATCAAAAATGATCAAAAGTAATTGCTTTTGCCGCTCACAAAGCAGTTCTTGGTGTCATATAAAAATTCTGAGGATGCAGTTAACTCTCAGTAGAGGCATTGATGCTGCACAACACAGGCTGCGGAGCGTCGTCGCATGCCAGCGCTGTCTCCCGGAACTGTAAATCATGATGTGCTGTTGCAGAGGATATGGTTGTATGGCCTCACTTGGTCCGAGGCTTCCATGTCCTGAGGCATGAGCATGTGGGACTTGAGGCTCGCGTCTCGGCATCTAGCCAAGAATGCGATGGCATGCGAGCATGAACGCGAGGACGCGGACATGGGTGCGTTATCAGCCCGCGGCTTGCAACCTGCAGTCGGGTGTGTTAGGACATGTTCACACAGCTCCAAGCCGCACTCGATAGCACACTGTCGGCATTAATGAGAGTAATATTGAAGGCCTGGGCCTCGTGCATGGAAATGTGTGTACTCCGGGAACAAATCAAATGACCCCAAGGTTACAATGTCCAAGCTAGTGTTGCCTCGACTTGAGTCGACTCTGATCAAAATTTCTCTAACACAGTCAGCGGCGACCCCAATTGTATATAGAGGCTAAATAGAGTCAATGTAGGTGCTTAACATATCCACAAGAGTTGGCAATCCAGGTTCTACTTGTGGAGAAATATGCTGATTATTGTTATCCAAGTCGTTGACTTGGAAAGCAATAAATTGTGTATTACTCAAGAACCGTCCAATGGGTGCTGGAGTGCTATAAGTATGTTATGTAGTTACATTGACTCTGCTTGCATGCCATTCACTACCTACGAGTGTGTTGTGCTACTTAAGTTAAGTCAATTCCGATCGACTCGAGTCACGGCAACACTAGTCCAAGCTGAAGACAGAAAGATAGGATGTAGTCCAGCCCGGCAATTGGAAGTCGCATTAAAGGTAGAGAAATATGTTGGGACCAGCTAGAAATTGGCACAGAGAAAGAAGAACTCATGGAGATGGTGAGAAATTAAAATTTGAGCACAAGTTATCCGAGCTTGCCTTACTGCGGGCGTACCAAATTACAATCCACTGCATAAAGTAAAATGACGGTCCAGAATGATAGTGGGGGACCCCAAAGTGGTGGATGCTTCACTAAGTAACTTGTTGAAACTAACTTAGCCTGCAAAAACTACCTTTACTTAACTTATGGCAGGGCAAGTTAGTTTTGCAAGTAAAGTAAAGTGAAAGTACAAGTAAAGTACAATTAAGTTTGAATAGGTACCGGGACGTTAAAATAAGCTAATGATTCCATATGATCAATGGGTCCGTTGCGAGTGCTGCGCGAGTGGTAGCCGAAGTACACGTGACCGCGCCAATCAGTATTTGATTTTTTCTTCCACTGCGACGATATCCACGCACTTCTCGACCATGCTGAGCAACCTTTGGCGCCGAATCTTCCCTTCAAGCCGCACTGATGACCCTCCCCCTCAACGACGTCCTCGGAAATACCCTCGCACCACCGACACCCCAGATTTTCATCATCGACTCGGAGATGCACCACCTGACACGCTCCGAGGAGGGCTCAATATTCAGCCGCAGTTCTACCCTCAGCAGCAGTTAAACCCCCTCCCTCAATTCCAGTTTCCGCTCCAGCCTATTCAATTCCAAAGCCAGCCTAACCATCCAATGTATTATGGTGCCCCTGCCGGTAGTGTGTAACATTTATGTCACGGCGAATCCAGCTATTAACATATCCTAGTGGCAAATTCCTGGGCAATGAATAATACATACTATCCCATGGGATACCCTTCGTTTCCTGTTGCACCTCCAAACCAATGGCGACCGCATCTTCCTAATCCACAGGTGCAATTTTATCCCCCAAATGCCGCCGATTTCACCGCGCCAAATTATCATCCACCTGGTCACTCTGGATCTCTCCCCCTGCCTCCTCCTGCCGCTCCGGACGTCGTACCAAAACCAGAGCGTCTCGACGCGCCAACGGTGTCCGTAGGTAAGCATTTTCTTCCTCGACATCGAAAATTTCTGTGAATTCTGATCTAAATACTTCAGATCACTCGCAGTCGGATACACTCGATTGGCCTACTGGATCAGTTCGGCGCGAATGCATCAAGGGGGAAGGAGAACGAAAATGGAAGCATAACAAATGGGCGTGGCGATCTAATGGCACTGTCCAGCATGAAGGCTACGCAGCCGAAGTGCGAGCCTGCCTCAGTGTCTTCAAGTGCCCTTCATGCAACCGTTTAACTCGCCCCAAGACCCAGTCTTCCACACGGAAAGCGCAAATTGAGTAAGGCTGCACGTCCCGTACTTGCTCCATTGAAGCACCATTAATCCACGACCAATGCGAGGCACGTTCATTTCATTACACAATCAATCGCAACGGGACGTCAATTCTAATATGGGAACATTCTGGGGACCATTCCACACACGACCGCCCGCCGGGAGGGCTGATATCGAAACATGGAGAGGACAAAGTCGATGTACAGGTTCTGAGAAAGCACGAAGCAAATGCGCATGAACTACGGACTGGAGACACAGGCCCTGGTTCCATCCCCCTCCCTGATATCTCAGCGACTCTGGCGAATCCTCGAGCAGCGCGTTATCCAGTGGGTCAAAGTCAAGTCCGACTTGGGATCGCGACAGGCTCGTTGAAAGGCGGTCTTGCTCTCATGAGCTCATTCGCGGACCTCCGGAAGCGCCTGCCAACGGCTTTCATCGTCGATTCAAGCCTCAGTGGTCCAGTCTACATAACTTTGCAAACCCCCTTCATGGACGAGATCATTCGAGAATCCGTGGAATCCTGGATTCTGGATCTAGCTGAAGGCCCTAACGCCGCACGCCATGGAATTGTCGTAGATGGGGATCATTCATTCTTTCGACAAGGCCCGCTCTTGGCAAGTTGTGCCTTCAGCATGACATCGAACGAATGGGTGCCGATGCTTTATACTTGGATTAACTCCCAAGACATTATTCACCATCGCCCGCACTTCGCTCATATCTTCAAGGCTGTAATAAAACATGCAGGTGCTCGCTTTACTCGCAAGCTGCTACTTTGTGTAATGATCACCGTTTTCTCCTCGTTTTGTCGCCCATGCTTACTCCGTTTTCATCAGGTCATGGATTTCTCTGCAGCTCAGCGTGGGGCTCACGCGGAGGAATATGCAGATGCAATTATCAGCATAACACCTGGCTTTTCACTGTTGTCGACTGCAGCCCAGGTTGCCGAGCGTCGTCAACTTTCAGTTGAAGCAGAGCCTGCTGAAGTCGGATGTGGTCTCCATTTCTGGCGTTTTGGAGAGTGCATCATGAAAACTCATTCCTTGGTTCCCCCGGCCTCTGCTCCCATTTTTGCAGATGCTTTGCGAGAGCTTTTGTCTCCGATCACAACATCCGACAGGTTCGACGCGGTCATCCTTACGCTCAAAACCACATTTCCTAGGACAAAAAACTGGATTTCCTGGTGGGAACGTCGCCCAATTGCTTCAATGATTTTTCCTGCGAAAAGCGCTGTAGATCGTGAAATAGCTGCCCAGGTTTCCTTGACTTCGAATCTGATCGAACACTCGCATTCCCTTCTTCATCATGCTGTCGGCAAGGACCAGGAGTTGCTACCTGGCATTGAGAAGATATACATGCATGTCCGCGAGATGGAGAAGAAACACAGTGCGATTAAAGGTTTGTCTGCTTAAAGTTCAATATATTCATTGTCTCATCTCTCTATCAGCCGGCCACTTCGATGCCAGTGAAATCACCAATCGGCGCCGCCCACAACGCCCTGAATGGGAAGAGAACGATGGTCGTGCACCAGACACCATTGCAGCTCTAGGGATTGATCCACCTACGACGAGTACTTCCCCTTCTGCATTGCCTTCTGATCCCCCAATACTGCCGACAACATATTCACATCAGTTCTTACAGTCGTACCCCTGGGATTCACCAAACTCCTGTTTTTTTGACAATGGGATGGAACTCTGGTTCCGAGTATATGCACGGTGGTCTAGTACCGAGCAGCGCATTTTTTGGCTTCACTTCCCTCAAATTCAGCTCTAGCATCATTCTTCTATCACTTTGATCGTTGACTCAAGTGGGCTCAGAGCAATTCCGGTATTATTCACGGCCTTCGTGAGCTTGGACTCGGTCAGTCTAATGTACGCCATGCCATTTTCAAAAAATGGAAACTGTATGCCAACAAGAGGCGACTATGGATGTGCAACGACATGGTTGCACCATGCTATACGGGTCATTTATTTCGGTTATTTGATACTGTACCCTGTCACAATATATACTGATGATCTTTCTTAACAGGACTCGGATACCACTTTGGACGTTCACCTCAATTTTGGTCTCGGTCATCTCCTTTCTGGAGCCTGTGCTTCCGGTCACTTCAATCGGGCCATGGTGGACGTCCACACCTTGCTGGCAATAAACCTGTTTGATCTGCGCATCACACGTGACGCATGTGGTCCCGCAGCATCGCTTGCTGACTACTTCATCCACTTTACCCCTCGTATCTCTGGTGGGAATGAAGAAGGCGGAACTACGCTGGTCCACACCCTCCCAGCACCATTCTGTGACGATCTAGATTGCCCACCCGATTCTCAACCACTTCTGATCGAAACGGTTGAAACTCTGTGGCCTAAGATCCTTCAAATTAATCCGAACTGTGGTACCCAACCCCGTATTCCAATTGCACGTTCGTTCAATATCAACGATGGTACAGGTACCTACATCACCTACAAGCTTGTTGGAACAATATCTTTCAATGCACCGCGAAAACACTGGACTTCCAAGATCATTATTGATGAGACCATGTTCTCATATGACGACCTTCTTTACAACGGCTCACTTGTTGCACGAGGCCCAGCAGGTTTAATTTGCATTCCAGATCCGCACGCCGTTCTCTGGACATACAATCGTACTTCAGAAGCTTCAGAGGTGCGATTCAGTTTCTAGTCGTGCACGTGCACTCATAATATACTTATATGATAACAGACAGAGAAGACACTCGCTGACCTGGTATATACATACAACTTGGCCGTTGATATTGACTCAGATCTCCCACCTCAATCACCGGGGTCCACAATTGTCAACACACCGCCGCCAGAGACGTCAAAAGATATTGCTCCTCATTTTGCTGGACCCCTCAACCCTCCGGTTGCTCCGCCCAAAGAAACTGTCCCGCTTGCGTTGAATGGTTCGCTAACTGCAGCCATCAATACTCCTCTCCCTCATCCTTCTGAGTGGTGCGGTGGATGCCGTCAAATATGCGATCATGTAGGCGAGATTCCGGCGGTAAAATGCGACAAATGTGGATTCTGGTATCATGTCAAGTGTGTGTCGGAAGCCTCTCCATATGCTGAACCGAACTGGCATGCGTGGTTGTGCAATAACTGTGATGCACTTGATTTAAAGCCGACTGCGCTCTGGAATGATTCATTGTGAGTGCGCTTTTTTACCTTCTCTTCTCCCTTAATTTTCAACTTTTGTCCATACAGAATAGGCACCTATGTCATGTTCAAGACAAACCCCCAGAGCGGATTCTATCCCGGGGAGATCGCTAGCGTGACAAGCACCGGAGGTGTCCGAGTCGTGTGGTACGAAGGCAATATCTACGAAAGGACGGATCGCCCACACGACAAAGAGTTTGTTACCACACCAGAGGAGTGCGCAAAGAACGCGGCCGCCGACTCTGAACCGGTAGGAGTGACAAGTTTTTTTCACTATCTGAATCCTGTTTTCTAACGATTTCTAGGACAATGTGGGCATAATCAAATGGCCAACTCGATTGGCAGAAGACGCCCGCACACTGCATCTCTACGACAGTCCAGAAATTTCGGATGCACTGCTGCACTCCCGTCGCTCCATCCTTGATATCATCATCGGGTCCACCTTCCATCCTATTGTTCCCGACTATGACCAGTGGATGGCGACTCCTGGAGAATTGACTGTAGCCAAACATACCGACCACTTTGTGCGGAAATTTCATAGCACTCAGATTCTCCCCGGGGACGCATCGTTGATCGAACCGCATACCGAATATGTGATGCAATTCCTTTCCTCCGAAGTTGATTCCGTCGACAATCAGCCTGTTTTAGTCTCAGATAGACTTCGCCATCGCGCAACAACGCTCGCACCCCTCCTATTTCAGCTCGTTGTTCTCCGCATATATCTGCGTCGACCACCTTCTGATGACTTTCAGATCTACTTTCTGACCTGCAGATTCAACAAAGACGAAGTGAAAGAAATATCCTCAGCGGATCCCTGGCCGAGTCATAGAAGAGTCGCTACAAATTAATTGAGGGAGAAGGGGCACTTGGTTCCGAACCGTCTAAGTACGCAAGGGATTAGGTAAGAATAAGTTACTTTTGCCACGCGTGGGAAATATTAAGTAAAGTTCGGCCCCGCGAAGCCGAAGGGGCAAGTAAAGTTAAAAGTTAGGGTCACAAGTTACTTTATTCGTACTCAAGTGGTGGCATCGGCGCCGAAGACAGAAAAGTACCACTAGTATCAGAAATCCGACACAGCGAAAGAAGGAATCAAAATCACTGTGGAGAGCCTAGAATTGGGGTGAACGAGTCGCCACCAAAAATCAAGTAAGCCACCGCATTGGACAGTGCAGACAAACCGCAGGCCGGAGACTTGCGAGAAATTGAAGAGACAAAAATGTTGCGTCAAGTCAAATCACAATATTCCGGGCTCAACTTACCAGAAGCACTTCGAAGATAAGGTAATTACAATGACTTACACTCGCCAGGTGAGATATTCATCGCCCAGCACAACAAGCTAAAACAAGCCGGCTTTGGGAAGTTGGAACATATATATTGGCTGAAACGGATAATCTTGGCAAGTGGTTGAAGTCGGGTTGTGCGTGCGGTGTGCGAGTAAAGGAACTAGCGGAGCGGAAAAGCGACTTTGACGTGCGGGAGGAGACGTAGTATCGGCTCAACGCTGACCATCGGCGTCGCGTCCGAAGCGCCACGCTTGCTGTACTTTCCCTAATTCTGGGTACCTCAGCTCGCGTTTCGCTCTTGTCAATCGTGCTCTCGATGGCCAATCTCTAAAACATCAATGTTCCTGTCACTGCTTAATTACAGCTGTAATAGAGCTCTGTATCCGCCTCCGGGAACAACTTGTGCAGGCCACATCTCCGGTGCCGACTCTTGCTCACAGACGCGCCACGGTCAAGCCGCGAAATATCAGCCCGCGAAGCACCGGCGATCTAGTGCTCGCCCTCGCGTCAGACGCACTCTCCCGTCTCACGTATCCCCGCCCGTCCGACGGAGAGAACGGGACCAGAGGGAGATAAATGAGTACGAGTCGCCGCGGCTCCGTACGACTCCGTGCACCCAGCGCGGTCACCCCGCTCGCCGTCGACAGGACTGCGCCGCGAAGGCACGCGCGGCCGAAGGGCGCCTCCATGCGCACGGCTGCCTGCGCGTTCTCGCCGCGGCGCATAGCTCTGCCCGTTCTCCGCGCATCGTACGATCCGGCACATACTGCACTCCGCGCGTCGTACGTTGCCCGCGTACGCTCCCGGCGTCGTCGCTCCTTTACTCCGAGCACATACACTCACGCCTCGACTGGCCGCCCGCGATGGCGCGCAGCCACACTCCGACGTCGACACGCCCTTGCCTGTAGCGCGCAAATGCCCGCCCCGCGCTACACGCGCACGTACGACAGCGCGTCGCCTCGCCCGCGTCGCGCCTCCCTGCACCGCGACAGGTGCGCAGTCCCTCCGCCCGTACGCGTGCGGCAAATATTATGTCCGCGGACCTATCCTCGACGCGGAAAACACCGGCCCATTCTCGCCCCGCACGCAATGCACGCATCGCCGTACATCCACACCCGCGCGCACGCTGCCCCCCGCGATCACACCCCGAATCGCCGATCGCGACGCCGTACCTGCGCGTGCATCACGCGCGATGGACAGCGCATACGTCAACGCACCCGGGCATGCCGCCGCCCTGCGTGCACGAGGCCCCGCGCACAATGCCTCGCGCCATTATCGACGCCCACGCCGCGGCCGCCCATACGACTCCCCGTCCTACTACAACGTGCACCCCGCGCGCTCCGCACATCTCCGCGCCGCAACTCGCCTCGCTGTATCTCTGCGCACGACAGCTCCCCACACGCGCGCGTCATCATCGCCCCGCGGCCACGTTCTCGCCCGCGTACGACTTCCGCCCCACAACAGTGCCTCCAGCGACCCCCACACGCGCACCCCGCATTTCCGCGCCGCAGCCATCGCTGCATCTCTGTGCGCACCATACGCGCGCAGCGTGCGACGGCGCTCGCACCGCGGACGGGACACGCTACTCGCCCCGCGTGAACTGGATACGCACTCCGCACGAGGCGCAGTCCCTGTGCGTAGCGTTCGTACGGCGACGCCTCCCGGCCCCCGCACGCCTCCTGCGGACGCCACACTCCCTGCGTCGCATAGCACGCATCTCCGTGGAGTCACGGGCCGCTCTGCGCGGATCCGCCCGGGGGCCCAGAACGAGATGAATAGATGAAATGAGGGAGAGGGAGGGATGAAAGCCTGTCGAGGGTAAACGAGGAGAGGACACGGAGCGTATGCGAATGAGATGCGTGCAGGGCGTTCGGGAAGGGAAGGGAGGAAGATCGCAGGAGGACGAGAGAGAAGAGCAATAGGGTAAGGAGAATGAGAATGAAATGAAATGAGGAGCGGGAAAAATAACGAAAAGAGAATACGCACTTCCTTCATATCCATCCTTCGTATCCTTCTCGCCTCCCAGGGGCAGCGCCGGATACGCGGTCACAGCCGCGGCTTCTTGCGCAGAATGACGCACACACGGGGGCCGGACGGCGACGGTGAAGCAGTGACGACGGTGCAGGAGAAAGACGCGGGGTAGGGTAGAATGAGCTCGGCGAGGAAGGTGTAGACTGGGGTGGCGTGCAGAATCGGTATTGGAGCAGAAAAGAAAAGGGAAGTAAAATAAATGAATGCCAGTCAGACTATGAAAACGATAAAGGAGGCAGATGCGCACGGTCAACGACGCAGACGTCTAAATCCCCGGCTGGTTCCCGCCGTCCTTGGTCGCGGGCGATGGCGGTGGTAGCGACGCGGGGTCAAATGGGGTTGCTGAAGCTTTGGGATTAGAAACGACGACAAAGCGCTGACGCGGTGCCAGTCGGGGATTGTGCAAGTCGCGACGTAGGATACCGCGAAGAAGTGGAGCAAGGGAGAGAAGGAAAGCGGTGCTGATGAGCCAATCAAAGTCCATCGGATCAATGGCCGAAGTTGTCGGCTCCGAACTGCTTTTCCTTTCACACTTCGTGCAAGCCAACGGCCTTTTACTCTGCTCTCCTCCACACCAAGCACTCGCCGCATTACCCCAACAAATCAACCCATCAGCGCTAGCCAGCATCTATCTGCCTTCATCCTCTTTTACGCCAAGATCGCAAGACTGGCAGCTCTACCAAATTGCGTCGGGTGACTCGGATCCAAGTCGAATTGCAGCGTCCGACTCAAGCTCAAGATTAATCCAATGGACCAGTGCTACTCGCTGGCCCCGTTGCGAGCTCACTGACGAGCAATTGGCACGCAGAGTTTGTGTAGCATTAATTCCGCATGCCCATTCCATCGCCGTTCTTTTGGCCGCGATGTTCGCAACTCCACGAGATAGCCCGTAGCTTTGATCGTGCGTCGGAGCACGCCGTGGCCAGCGCAGGCCCAGGTCAAGAATGGGTTGCACGACATTGCGTCCCTGCCGTCGCTGGACCTCTAATTGCTCTGCACATCCTCAGCACCACGGACTGCCACTGCTTCCCCTCGATGACTCCGCCGATGAGTATTCGATTGCTGCCAGAACCCGGCATCTTCCTCCGCATCATCGTCTGCGGTTTTGTTCTGCATCATCGAGCTCGCGCTCGGCCTCTGCACATCGACCGGCGACACCTCGCAGCCGATCCGACTGGGATCTTCAAGAACCCCTTCTCTTCTGCGTCGCCGCCCGCGCTGTCCACGGGCGTGCAGAACTAGCCCTCCGCTTAGCTTTACTGTGCGTCTTATCTTTCGTCCCGCTTTGTATTCTCTCCGTAACTGACCTGGGATCATATCTTAATAGCGCCTCCGCCGCACTCTCGTTCTTCCTGTACCGCCACCGCCGACGCCGCGATCCCCCACGCCTCGCTTCAAGACCCCGGAACCCCGAGCCACTGAAGGATACGAATCATTAGAAGGGCTTGATGGTGCGTATTGCCTTACCCATCAATTTTATTCCTTCAATTTGTACTCTCGTTCTCGTCGTCTCCGCCCGTACATCCACCATCCGCATCCCTTCCACATCCCCTCCCGTTGTGGATGCCCGGGTGCTCGTGGATCGTCTCATTCCATGCACGTCGAGGGCCGTTTCTCGTACCCCGCGCCATGCTTCTTGTGGGAGTACGCCAGATGGCGAGCGAGTGCATTCCTCTCGAGTGACGCAGCACCTCTAATGCGCGGGACCTGCATACGTGCGCCTGAACATCGTCGCGTTCCAGCGCCGCGCGATGTGGGGAGGCGGAACCGTATGGCGCGCAAAGCGCGGCTAGCAGGATTGGATGTGGTGCTCGCGGATGGGACGTCCAGCGCAGGCCGCAATGAGCACAACGGCTCGTGGTGCACCCACGCGTGCGCGACTCGCGGCAGGTGTTGGCGCGGGATCATCTCTGGGCCGTCAGAGCTGCGACATGCTTTCGTGGTGTCCGAGACTCACGGTGTGCGGTACTATCTGCATGAGGAGAATGCGGACGTGCGGCGCCGCGTTACGCTCGATGGCGCGAAAGTGCGTGGCCCGAGGCGGTCGTGCGTGTCACACAACGCCAGGACGTGGGGCTTTCGGATGGGTAGTCCAGTCGTCCGCCATGAAGGCCACAGACGCGAGATCATGTAGCTCGATGAGCGGAGAGATGTGCTGTCTCCGCGGCCTCCGCAAACGTGGGTGCGTTATCCGCTTGGGGCGCCCTGCGCCCCCGGCGCTCGTGCAGTCCGCAGCTCATGGTCTGCCTGCGGAGCCCGTATTTACCCCGGGTCGTGCTCGATGACATGGATCGGAGCTCGTACGGTGATAGCCGCGACTTCGAGCCTGGACCTGCGTACACTGTGCGTGCACGCGGTCGTCGTCGTATTTTTGTTCCACACTGAAGCGCAGTTCACGTCAAGTGCGCTTACTCTGTATTTCTTTGGAATAAATAATTTCACTGAGTCTCAGGAGTAAAATAACCCATTGTGTACATACGCCAATATTCACGAATGGACTTCGGGACTTCGTATACATCCTGAAAGACTGCACCCACTGCTTACCTCCTGCTTTTCCTTTCTTCAAGCTCCACCCCGCCTCAATACTGGCTGCTTGGCACCAAAGGATCCTAGGTCTCTCCGGGAATTTGACGACCCGTGGAGCTTCAAGAACCCAGGTAGAGCCAGGACGCCGTGAACTAGCGTAAGACTCAATCCTTGCCCATCCACACCGTGCGTTCCATTTCGCCCTCCGGCTCTGTATTTTCTTTGTAACTTACGTGGTGATATTATATCTTAGAGTGCCTTCTCTTGCTCTTGGGCGCTCACTGCTCCTGCTCCACCGACCCGGCATGCTGGCCACCGGCAGGCGCTCTTGTTTCCCGCATCAACACTGATAGGATGACCTGGAAATAATGGTATGTTTGCCTTCCTTTACACTCCCTCTCCCTGTGTCGGCCTTTCATTTTGTACCCACCATCTACCATCTACCATCCGCTTCCAGTTTCCATGTAATCTCGCGTCCCCCGCGCGCGTGTGATCGGGATCATCGCGCCATTTCTTACCCCCCGCGGCGTGCTTGTTGCGGAGTACGCCCCCGCACCCCATATCGCACATGCGCGGAGTTATCATACGCCGTACGACGCGCGTCGCGTCGCTCTCGCCCGGACGTGCTGTTCATGAAGATACGCGGTTCCTGGCTAAACATCGTCGCGTCCCAGCACCGCGTGAAACCGTGCGCGATGCCGGTGGGACGGCGGCGCGCCGCGGACCCAGGTCTGGCAGGGTTGGGCATGAGCCTCGCGGATGGGGCGTCCAGCGGTCGCGGTGAATGCAGCGACTCATATGGGTCGGTGCGCGACTCACCAGCTCGTTTTCTTGCCGGTCTGGCTCGCGCGCGGGAGCAGAGATGCGAAATACATTCGGCCCTCAGCCCATCGTGTGCTGCACTATCTGCGTGTTGAGGACGTCTTCTCGCTCGATCGTTCACGCTGGCAGAGGCGGTGGGGATGTGGCGCAACGCGAAACTGGTTGGAACTGCACAGAGCTTGCGGGTGAAGCATCCATCCCAGTTTGACTGCGACGAGCGCAAGAACCTGTGATCCGCTGGGGCACATCCAATATCCGCAAGGACGTTGCGTTATCAGCTCGCGGGGATCTGCTCTCAGCGGCTTGTACAACCCCGCGATCATGGTCTGCGTACGCAGGATATGCTCGTACGGCCTCTCCTGGGTGATGATGCGCGGCGCTTCGAGCATGAACTTACAAGTATATGCTACGCGCGCAGGCGGCGCGCCGACATCGTCGTAGGACGTGCACTGTCCATGCTTGGTGATGTAAGGAAAATATCGTTCAAGTTAACGTACGTTGTCCGAAGAGACAGGAAACATGAATGTTAGAATCGTGTTCAGAGGAATACACCCCGTGTCTGGTTCAAACACGCTACGTTCAAACTCCGACATGGACAGGGTTTTTTGTTGAACACTCGGGCGTCAATATGTCGCCAGAAGGAACGTGAGGATGCCGAGAAGCATGCGTCTGAACTTTCGAGAGTGCGGATCCTCCTGTGGTGTAGAGACTGGATTGTCGCAGGCGTCCGAAGATACTTCGACTGTTTATTTGAAAACCATTAGACTCAGCCAGGCAATATATCAGACTAATACTCACTCCGCGCACTGTCGACGTTGCCACCAGAACAAGGCTCATAAAGGGGATGTCCAAGGTGTCGGGCGAGGTCTTGACTGTTGGGATCGAATCCCTTGGCCGCGTGGAAGCAGCTGAGCGCTGTGTACACACTTTCCGGCCAATATTTCATCCAAACCTTCATCTCGAATTCCAGAGAGGGAAAGCCAAGGCTTGATGCCTCCTCCGAACCGAGCCTCTGGCTTCCGTAAGGATCGAGGGACCAGTATGCCGGATATTCTGGATTCTGAAGCCATTTGCCGTCACAGTCCTGCAGATCCTCCAACGGACAGAGGCACAAGTAGCCTTCCGGGAGGTTTTCTAAAGGACCTGAGAACGAAAGCCGATAGTTGATGCAATTTATGAGGACCGTTGTGCAAAATTGAGGCACATAAACCTTCTGACAAGTGTCTTTACTTACAATAATTCGTGTCATTTTGTTGATTCGGAATCTGCCTTAAGACATAATTTGCTTGAGAAAGCCAGCAGTCTGGAGCGACTTCACGCCACACATTTCTCGTTATTGGCCCGTTGACACAGGATGAATGCAACCTTCCAAACATAAAAAGAATTACATCTAGATAAACGAGAAAAGCTGCCACGCACCAACTCCAACTGTTCTCCATATCGGTAGACTTGTTTCGAACACCGTTCAGCCACGCCCCTCCCCAACCATCGCTGGTGAAAGTAGCTGGGGGTATCTGCGCAATCTCCTGGATGTCTTCGCCGTGCGGTGAGACGATTGCACCGAGGGGTACTTTGTCGAGCATAAATATGACATCTGGTGTTGCCAGATACCAGTAACAAATTTTGTGAACATCAGGGAAACCCCCTGCAGATATTTTATGATATTTTCACACAAAATATCGGAAAATACCTTCAGTTTCTTGAATGCGAGAAAATAGCTAAAAATATCTTATCCCCCCAGAAAATACCTGGATTTATATACAAGTTGTACACAATTGCACGTAGCTTTGAGCAAACTATTTCACCAATTTATTTGAATATCGCACTCAGATGCACATAGAATCAGAAAAAAAAAATTCATTATGGTCAAATCTAGACTAGTACATGGTAGATAAGGTATGATAGATACAATACAATCAATGTACTACAGTAACGACACCCATTCACCACGGTGCAAACAAGTACCACCCCTGTGATGCATATGTCAGATTGGCCTGGTCGGTAGCACATTGGCAAACACACCTTATTCAAAGGCATCGGCGAGGGCGGATCACGAAACAAGACACCGCAGAGGGAGATTGAAGTTATTAATGCTTCGTGATTGGGTCGGGGTAGTTGTACATGCTAGAAGAGGCGTGTGAGTATCTAGGCACACGAAAGGAGCTGGGGACATACCCACGGTGAACAGAACATGGCACGGGTCTGTGTAGCCGATGTCGAGCCAGGTGACAGCTGCAATGGATGTTAGTATAATAACTGGCGGGAATCGAGACTGACATTGAGGGCCATACACAACATTAGGAGATGGTCAGAATGATATCAGTGAGAGGTGGGTGCATCAAGAAAGAGTGGATACGACGCACCAGTGTGTGTGCATCAATCCCCGCCGCCGAGTCGGCTACAAACGGATGGGTGTCAGGCATATAAACATGGAGACAACGACATACATGAGGGCTGCAACGACGGATGTGGGGCAGAGAATTGCTGAGCCAATGAGGAAAAGAGAGAGAGAATCATACCGCCGCTCTGTAGTCTCGAAGATGTCACGGGGATGCGGATGCACACAGTATTAAGCTGCAAACAATACTGTGGTGAGCTTGGTGGTTGACGAACAATTCGGGGCGATGAGGGAGCAGGAAAGGATAGGGCGAGCTGCGGGAGGTGGGGGGAAAGGCAGAAAGAAGTGTGGTGTTGTTGTGACACAAATCAAAAGCAACCATCTTTTCTGCGCGGCAATCTGTCGGACCCTTCGGACTTCACACGATCTGTCAGTTCCTTTCGGATGGAAACAAGTCGACATCAGGGCCGGTCATTACTGGCCTTGATTCACTTGTGATCCACAGTCTTCCACTCAATTTGTTCTACCCTATTGAAATCCCATATATGTCTTCCAAGTGCTTTATGGTATGGTTACTTCCCAAATGTTGCTGTAATTACTTCCGGCATTCATCCAATGATGAGTTGAGACACCACCAAGATCCCCAAAAAAATCCCAAATTATGGTACAAAGTTTCACATAAATATCTGAGGGATTGAAAAAAATGCGCATCACTTTGTCATTTGAGCGACATTTTCCTTGAAGTTTGATCAAATATCTAAAAATTCCGAAATTTTCAACCCTACAAAAAACTTTATGCAAAAATATCGTAAAATATCAGGGGAGGTTTTCCCTGATGAAACTGGTTGAAGGGGAGAGAAGTCATGATGCTTATCTCCGGATCAGGTCCGAGAGAGTATAATGGGATACGGGGTTGTGGCGAGTTGGCCGTTAATGGGGCGAGGGCATAGTCGGCGGACCCGGGTGAAACTTCAACACATAGTCGGCCCGTTGAAGGCCGTATCCATGATACAGATTGGATGCGGAGCTAGAGCCAGGTTCCTCCCCAGCCGCGGTTTCGAGGATAACAATCTCTGTAGTGGTCTTAAAATAAAATACAGAGAAAATCAAGAGAAAATGTGATTATTTGTAGTGTGACTGAAAACACGTGTTGTTACTAGTGACCGAAAGTTTGGGTTATCCTCTCCACGGCGTGGCGGATAACTTATACAAACAACATAGCCACAATTTCGAGAAATCAGTGAGAAAGTCATTGGGGTCCTTTCAACATGATATATAAAATAGCATGTGTAGCCCAGAAGGCTCCGATGTACTATAGAAGAGAGTGGAGGAAATATTAAAGTGATCTGCAGCCCGTTTCGGACTTGCTACTGTGAATACTGCTAAGAATCGGTGATTTCTTCTACTTCTTCTACATCAAGCTGAAATAAAACCCAGGACCCAGTTTCAGGGCTTTATAAATGTAGAAGCCCCTCATTTGAGGGCAAATACCAATATATTTAAGTGTGAGCCGTGGAGAGGCTCATCCCAACTTTCAGTCACTAGTAACATCACGCATAACACGGTCCGAAACTCCTGGTCAGTCAATTTTTCTGTATTCAATTATTCAAATTGGCCCTCCAGGCACCCCTGGTACCTCTGGACCAGACCTGGAATGGATACCATGGTTGCCCCCAGGACTATTTCATGGTCCCAATCCTTCGTTCCTGGACAAACAGGCAGTTTATAATTCAGGATTGTACATATTCAAGGTGAGGAATTTTATCCAATACCCAGCCATTTTAATGAGTAAATGACCGAAGAATACAAGATGATAATGTTATCTCATTGCCGCCATGCAGCTCGTCGCCGACCTTTGGTGGCTCCTGGCACAGGCAGGCAGTCGGATTGAAAGAGGAGTGCAGGAACCACTAGTCTGTGAACTCGAAGACAGACAATAAATTTCCTTGGCTCTCTTTGAGACAGCCTTTATTACTCCTGCCTTCAGCTCACAACATGCTCAAGATTGTCTACAGAGAAATACAAGGCAATGTGCAGCCTCGTACCGCTCGTCGCTTACCTTTGGTTTCTCCTCATAGGGCCTCCACGCGTGGATTTCGGTTTCTTCTCAGCATGGGTGGAGTGTCATTTGAAGGATTTCGGAAACATTACCTTGCTTGTCAAGGTCTCTCCACCTTCATAATGGCCCCACTTTTCGTCCCACCCGGTGTGATCCTATTGCCCTGAATCCCCCGAGTTCTTACGTCTGTGGCAAAAGTTGTACGTCTTATTAAGTCACCGATCAGCAGCGCTATTTCATGTCTCTGCAGCTGTATTCAACTCATATTTTAATGTGATTTTCAAAATAAATACATATGGAATTGAGGCCGCCGCGAAGTAGCCGCAAGTGGTACATACGTATGCAAAAAAAAAAAAACGTGAGAATTTGGCGAGATCAGTTCAATCAAAATCCATTTATTCTGGGCTCTCCCTAGATCATGTAGGAATGTTACACAGTCCACCAATGGATGTCCTCCATTTATTTCAGAGCAATTCGGGTTAAATTGAGATGTCTGGATCAAATGTACTATTTCGAGGCTCGTTTACGGTTACGAAAGGGGAGGATACGAGGGCATAAGCATGATTATGCATTCACCGGCCAATCATCAGTATGAACGGCGGCCGAGGGTAAGCCGAAATATTTTAGCGGGCAGGATATGTGCTTACACAAAAAACTGCTGATGAAAATGGGATACATGGCCAAAATCCAAAAATCAGGCTCGCTAAAACTCGTACCTTATGGTAGCGGGAATATATGACCTCCAAGCAAGGTCTCTGCCGACGTAGTCGGAGCTTCCTAGTGTTTAATGCTCGATTAAATTGTACATAATAGCCGCAAACTATAAAGCAATGCAAAAGCAACGTGCCGCCTGTGTGCGTCGTCGCCGACCGGCAGTTACCCATCTGATTAAGTTTCATGGGGTGTACTTTGTGTTTTTTATTCTACCCTTCAGGTGCACAGAATGCTCTCTTAACTCAATATGTTAACTCAATATGTGTCTCTAGATCTCAGCGTGTGATAGGAATATTGCAAATTCGGACGATGCCGGTAGCCACGTGATGTCATGATTTCGACGAGATCTGGTAGATCACTTTTACCATTTGGAGACCTGGAACCTAAGTCGGTACCAGGAAAAATACCGCTACAGAGATTGTGAGCCTTGAAACCGCGGCTGGGTAGGAACCTGAGCTAGAGCAGGCAATTGTCAGCGCCAGATAAATCACGAAGGATGCCAACATGCGTCGTGAGATGCCCCGAAGAGAGATTCAAAATATTCATTTGCATCCTATAAACCTGAATCAGTTAACAGTAGGCAGAGGCCTTTCAACCTTCATACGGCAATTTCCCTGTCCTGTGCAAAGTCAATCTTTGGTGGAGGGGAAAATTATGCCCACCGTACAAAGGAACTATAGAGGTATACAGTAGAAATCACTGCATGCCGGTATTCATCCACAAATTATTCCAGCGGCACCAAATCTAATTAGGCAAGTCAGCAAACTGGAAGTACGCTATGAACGAAAATGACGAACCGTCATGGAAAATTATGGCATAGAAGCTACCTGAATTCACTGCGCCGTAAAGCTGTATGATATTTGGATGCCTGTCCTCCACATATAACCCTGGTCGTAGGAACCTCGTGAGCACTTACCGAAGTCCAGCATACTTTGCGAGTTCCTGCTTACAGGGTCTTCGTGAAATAATTGTCAGGATCTGTAAGCCCGGAAGTGAACATACATACCTCCTCCGCGTTTTCACCTTGATAGACGGAAACAGTCATATCCGACGGCTTGCCCTCAATGCGAGCGGTGTATACTCGCCTCGCGGCACACAGTCCACGTTGTCGAGTCACCACCCCATCTTCTAGACGAATCTCGTTCCGCAGATCCACGTCTCCTAGCGGGATCGTTCGGAAATCTGCGTGGTGGACCCGTTACTCAACAAATTCAGGCTCGAGATGAATACCTCACCTGAGAGTACGGTGGGAGCGCAATTCACGACATTCGTGAAACTGCCACCCGCGATAGTAAAGTTCCGAGCCTTGGGGAAGAAAGTGCGGGCATATCTGGGGATTTCTCAGAAAGAACTCTAGCAAGCCAGAAGATGTTACAAAGACAGGCCGGAGGCCGAGCAGGACAAAGATTCATAGAGAGGATCTCCTGGGGAGTGTGGGTCTTCGGCCATGGAGGTTGGGGACAAAAGAGAGATTTAGGCGCCCGCCTGTCAAAGGCTGTCGCTCTAAATATAACTCAAACCTGTGCCTTCAAAGGCGCCGTGCGTTCCCATTCGAACCGCTGCACAACCGGTTGAATCGCCTTCTTACTGATGCTTCGATGCATGTTTGATTTCGACGTGATTTGCGTAATTTAAGTGGCATGTCAGAGAAGGATGAGTCACTGTCGCGACTGGAGAAAATCAATATAACAATTGTAACGCGCGTTGCGGCAGAGCCCACTAATTGCTTACCAAAAATAGGACTATGTAACAAATAATATGGTGCCTCAATTTCCGAGCTAAGTTCACTCAGTTCCTGAGTATGGACAGTGCTTTGGTATCATATATTCTCTGAGATACTCTTACGGTATGGTAGGTGTAAGTGCAATAAGAACTAAGTCCGAGTACGTTACCGAGTAGTTGCTGCGACTACGGCCCAATTCTCGCTCGGGCGACATGTCGACCAGCTCGCATTCGGCCCGAGAACCCTGACTGCGTCGGGTCTTTGTAATTTGGCCTTGGCCACACACACACGGTCAGGTCCTGGGTCGTATTCAGGGTGCTGCTCTTGTTTTATTCCTACATGTTGGGATTATTAATAGTGCAGCTCGGCCATCGGGCAATTGATTGATAAGATTAGTAATATGGATAGTTCAAGTAGATACACGTAGAATATTCTAGATACGTTTCTGTAGTATATAAGCTCACTGTATAATCCTGCTAGAGCATCAGTTTGTTCTAAAGCAGTCTTCTCACCATCAGTGCTATTGCAAACCTATTCTACCTCTGCTGCTAATTTCGTCCTCCCCACTTTCACATCAACACTACAGATATGTTAGGCCGCCTGCGATGAGAACCATGGCTACGCCGGATTGGGTGAATGAAGTGGTGCATTTCGCAAAGGAATGGAAGGGACGACTCGACTCCATCGCGCTCCATTTCTGCGATAATATTAACCAAAGCCACCACCTTTCGTCAAGAGCACGACATCGATTCCATAAGAACGCTTATGTTTTAGTAGCTCGGGCGACATCCTGCCCAGGAACGCGCTGAACACCGTATGCAGATGATAACTGCCGCCCGCAGCGCGTCCGACTCCCGCGCACGTATGAGCAAAACGAGGACGACTTCCTGCACCCCCACGACGTACCGCTGCCCCGTACAATTGCTCACCATAAACTCTCCGCACGACGAGTGGACTACGCCACGAATCGCGCGCGCACCTCTGGCGCGACTCCCTACGCCTCCGCGGCCTACGTCTACCGTGGCCCGCCCTTCAACGTATCGGCGTGAACACGTATGCGCGCACCACTGCCTTCGACGCAGGCACCCACCCAGCTTTACACGACAGCGCGACTCCGTACCACGACGCAGGGGTGCGCAGTCCCTCGCGTATGCAGTCCTTTCACCCGCACACGTACACGTCCACAGCCCATCCTCGACGCGGAGGGCACCCGCCTGTCCTCGCCCCGCAAACGCGCTCCGCTCGCAATCCGCACCACCGCTGAACGAGCCACCCGCGCTCGTCGGGGGAGCGCGTCGGCTAGTACAAGTCCCCGCGCCTTGCGCTTCTCCGGCCGAAGACGATACCTCCCCCACCATGCTAAAAATTCCGTGCAGCACACTTCTCCCCCTCGCCAAACGACGATGCAGACAGCATCCCACTGCCCCCGCATTGCACCGATCTGCGGATCTGCGGAGGTAGGTAAGACGAAATAGAAATAGATAAATGAATAAAGGAAATGGGATGGGTGAAGAGGATAGATGAGCCGCCGAGTGATAAACATAGAAATGATGGAGATAGATGAGACGAGGAGAGGAGAGGAGAGGAGAGTGTAGATGGTGCATGGACGACGCGCGCAGAACCGTCGGGGAGAGGGGGGGAAAGGGGAGTAGAAGAACGAGAACACAATAAAACGAATTCTACGAGAGGACGTACCATAGTCCCCTTCCCATCGTTATCGACCAGCAGCGGAGGATGCGCGATTTAAAGACTTGGCTCTTGTGCAGATTGACAAGGACAACATTCAGGTGCTGTTGGCGAGCATGTGGAGGAATAGGAGGAGAATAGCAGAGGAGAGGCCGAGGCTTAGGAATGAAAGGAAGCATAGACTGAAAAAATAGACTGCGAGCAGGAAATGCGACGACGCAGCGAGTGAGCTTGCGCTGTGATAGGACGGAGGCAAGATGCATGATACACGAGGCAGACGTCCGGCTGATTCCCGCTAATCCGTGGCCATGGGCGATGGAGGCGGCGGGCGACGCACTGCTAGTCGGAAGTGTTGGTGATTTAGCCGAAGCGATTAAGCTTGACACTTGCGCTGTTAGGCGACTGGGTAAAAACTCGTAAGGAGCCTATAGCTAACTACTACAGTTTATATACCTATTACTATTTTGTCTAGAATATTCCACTCAATTCCGAGTCCTTCAACAGCTGAGCGAGCAACCTCGGGCTGACTGATGTCGGCCGATCGTATCACTAATTATAGATACGCCATCAATCTCCAACAGGAAGTGAGTTGCGACGTACAATGTCGCGAAGACAGCAAAGACTTGAAAGAAGAAAGCGGTGCTGATGAGCCAATCAAATCCGTCGGATCAACGGCCGATCTTGCCGACAACGAGCTTTTCCTTCCAGACTTCCATCTTGGCCACTCTCCTCCACACCAACCGCCACATTACCCAAACGAATTCACCCTCAGCGCTAGCCAGCATCTATCTGCTTTCATCCTCTTCTACGCCGATATCGCAATGCTGGCAGCTCCACCAAATTCCGCTCGTACCCAGGCCCCGCGTCCCGTGCACGCCGCCTGCTTGCACCACTCAGCGACGCCACTACCCGCAATGCTCGAATTTGACAGCGCGTCCATCTGTGTGTGCCACGACACCCACAGCCCGCACAAATTGGCATCAGCAAAAAAAGACTTGGTTCCATAGCGCTCAGTAGTGCGGGTAACCGTGGTATCACGGTAGGCAAGTCCCCCTTTTGATAGCCATTGGTAGCCACGTGCAAGAGCCTGGTAGCTCTCGGTAGCTCCGGCGCGAGACTACCGTAGCTCTCTGTAGCTCTCCGTAGCGCCGGGCAAAACTACCGTAGCTCTCTGTAGCTCCTGGTAGCTCTGAAGAGCAAGCCAGGACTGGTGAATAGCGCATAGTAGCGACTGGTAATTGGAGGTAGTCCGGTACCCGTCACACATATCACACAAAATGGATGCAAAATAAATGAATAAATAATATTCAGTGCAGAATACATCGCAGTAACTAGAGAGAAAGTTGATGGCTCTTCAACAACACATTAACAAATGGGAATCCGAAACCGCAGCAAAAAAAAACTCACCAGCCACCGGGTGACATGTGGCTCAGTTCACGTTGCTGCTGTAGGCGGCACTGAATCAACAGACAGCAGATCGGAGAACTATCAACTCACCAGCTGATTCAAGAACATAATGCGGAAGACGAGGTGTCGAATCCCGAAGACGCCATAATTAGATGCGTATGGGGTGAACGAGATCAGACGAGATCCGACTCCAATGTAGCCAATGTCGTTGTCTTGTGGTGAACAGGAAGGGCTTGCAGAAATGGAAAGAATTTGACATGGATGGATACCATAGACTTGGGTGTAGCTTGCAAACAACTTGCAGGGCTCCGCATTGGCAGGGAATGAGAATATCAGGCACGATTCGCCAGGCAGTGACTTGAGCTAGTGTTAAGTGCGGCAGAGTACACGTGAAGTTTTGAGGGGACTTGGTGTGCCCTAGGAACAATACGGGCCTGCGAGGGGACGCCGATGGCGGGGAGAACCGCTGCATTGGCAGGGGTGTGAAACGACGCGAGGCGACCCTGTGCAAGCACCAGAGCCAACGGTAAGGGGGTATGTTCGATTGCGGGGTGTAGGAAGGGTCTTGCTGGACATGCGACGGCTCTGGCATGCAGAGAGAGGAAAGACGACGACGGGGGAAATGGGGGAAAGGAAGAAAGAGGCATCAACCAACAGAGTATCACGCGTTATCACGCAATCGCTCCACGTGCGTCGGAGTTTGAAACGGACTTGTCAATTTCCGCAGACTCGAGACTCCCTAGAAATGTCTTGACATTATTCAAGTTTGACTTCTTCTCGAGTCATTTTCCCTGCCACTGCCAGCCAGGATTGCGCGGTGCCTCTGCAGATGTCAAACCATTATTTATTTTTGGATCCGAGTCATCCGATTACTGAGCGCTACTGAGCCGTGACAGGCCGGCTATCAAACGCTACCGTAGCCTTGCCGCGCGACTACCAGGGCTACGGACGGCTACTGGGCATTGGTGTGGAGCTACCAACGCTACCAACGCTATCCGCCCTCCAAAATATTGGCATGCAGCTACATAGCAAAACTCTTTTTCCTGATGGGGGAAGTAAGGTCCACGTCGCCTCTCCACTCGTTCCCCCCATCGACTGCGACACGCACGCCTGCCTGCGTCAACTCGGACGGGCTATGAGTCGGGTGGGCGAGAAGAGGACGTCGGGCGTCATTCCCCATCTCCATGCGCATACGTCTCCGTGTGCGGGCCAGGACGACACATCCCCACATTGTACGCCAACCGCTGGGAGCACGCCGCCACGCGTTGACTATCCGTACGCCGGATACATGCCCGCGGTGCGCACCGTAGCGCCTCCCACATCTCCAAATGCACAAGCCGCCTGGATTGCGGCGCCGTCCCTGCACTCGAAGACTCCGGCCCACACGATTCCCAATGTGTCATGCGACCTCTCGCCTGTCGCAGCCTTCTGCCCACACGCATCGCCACGCACAAGGCTCCGAATCCGCATCCTCGCCACACACGGCGAGCAGGCGGGTGCATGACAGCGAGCCCCGGACCCCTCCACGTACGCGCTGTCCCTCTGCGAGTGCACTTCACATCGCTGCACGCCCCCCGTGTGCATCGTGCCCGGTGTGGCCCCTCCATGAACAGCGTACTCCCGCATGCCGCCGATCTGCATACGTTGTTGCCCGCATCTCCGCATGCGCAAGCCGCACGAGTCCCCGCGCGCAATGACTTCCCGGGCGCCAGTATCGCGCCGCGGCCCCCTTTCACGCAGGTACGACTCCTCACATCCGGCTCTGCATGCGCCCCGCGCACACCGCCTCTCCGCGCTGTAACCCATACGACTCAGGATGTATCTGCACGCAGGGCGCGCACTTTCCCCATCGCGTCACGATTTTGACGCAACTTGTCCACAACGCGTCCATACGAGGTCTCCCCGTGCCCGCATGATTCGCATACATCTCCGCAGTGCGGATCGCGTGCAGCCTCGCATCTCCGCGGGTGTATGACGTACTCCGGGGGCCAGAACGAGATAAAATAGATAAAAGAAAAAGAAAATGGGATGTAGAATGTAGAAGTATGGACGACGATAGGATGTATAGAATGAGATGGAATGCATATGCATCTGGGATGGTAATTTTGAGGCCGTGCACAGAACACCCGGGGAAGCGAAAAGGAAAGGAGAATAAAACAAAGGAAGTACACACCATGATTTCATAGACATCCTCCCTATCCTTAGGCACCTCCGTGACAGATATACGTCCCAAAATCTTGCACAGGTCGACACGGACAGTCTATTACGAATGTGGGAGTGGCGGCGGCGCAACAGCAGAGAGTGGAGCATGATCATCAGAGAGAAGAAACAACGACGGGTGCGATTGTTGCTGCTGCCAATCGACGACGCGATGATGTTGCTCATCCTCAAGGCCGACGTAGGAGCTAGGGCTCTAACCCGTCCGTCCCGTAAGACGGGACGGGCCTTTACGGCCGTTGTTTTGGGCTACCCGTTCCGTACCCGTCCCGTAGAACTGAGTCCCAGAGGGTTCTACGGACGGGTCCCGTCCGTGCGACGGGTGACGGCCGTTTCTACGGGTCCCGAGGGGATTTTTATGTTGAACAATTATCTATATAAGAAAAGACGTGGTTTGTAGAGATAAAAGTGGCGCCTGTGGGAACAGTTTAAGATCTGCTCCACAGGCCGTGATGTTGAATTCATGCATACGGCTATACCGCGATGTCAAGATGATCAGTTGAAATTTGTTCCGTAAATAAGTTGCCAGTGGAAGAGAAACCCGAACCTGCAAGACAGGATGAGGAAACAGAGACAAGGGCATACAACTCTGAGGACCGTATAAGAAGAGCCGTGATTTGACTAGACCAAAGTGGCACCTGTGGGAGCGGTCACTGTCATCCGCTCCACGATTCAACTAAAATCCGCCGAGATGTTGAGTTCTTAAGCTTGGCCAAATCTCCACTGAACTGTCGGGTTCCTATTTATAAAATGTTGAGATGTTGAAAACCTGCTTCGTCGAGCATAGTTACTTCCAACTCATCTCGCGAAGAAGGGTATACTTCGAATACTCCCGCGCACAGTTGAACTGCAATTAATTTCGGGAGGTAAGCTCGAGTTTAAGTTCCTCAGTTCCAGATGAAGGCAGGTGAGAACAGATGAATCAAATAAAAGCTCCGAGAGCTTCGCACCGGCGAGATGAATCTGGAACGGTCCTATATCGCAGCAGATACACTATCAGAGTACTGCGCCATTCCCGCTACCGTTAGGTAAGGGTTTCTATAGGGCGCCCTATCAGTGACAACTCGCAGTAAACTCCATTTTTACTCAGCTTTTTTCGCGTAAGCAGCTCCACGGCCGCATCTGCCATTGATCTGTCGACGTGGCGACTTTCTAGATGCTTCTTTCTGACCACCACCACTCCGACGCTCCCATCTCTGCTTTGCCAATGTCTTCCTCCGCAACATTCTGCAACATCCCTGTGTCCACATCTTTCAATCCTGAATCCGAAAGATCTCTGTTGGCTGTGGGATGGATCTTGTCTTCCAGGATCTCGACTCGCGGCGCCGTCTCTTCTGGTGTTCTCTCTCTGCCGTGCAATGTTCTAGATGCACTATGCACATGGATCTCGCTGCGACCTCGGATCTCCCTATATTGTCCTGGGCCGCGATTGGTCGTTCCTGTGCCGTGTCGTTTGATTGCCGGAGCACCGCCACAGCCGGCGACCTCCACTTCCCGCTTTCATCGACGTGCTCGAGTCGTGAAGATATCGGGGACGGATGTGGGTGGTACCTCAAAGCGAGCCTGCCCAGATAGAAACGACCTTGGACCCCTGCCTCCTAAGCGCAGACGCCGCGAACACGTCAAACGGAGATAAGTGGCTTTGATCGGTGAGTCTGTGGAACTTCTCAGAATGTCCCTAGAATATTCTCTGACATTCTTGGGCGTTCTGAGACTGCGACATAAATACGGGATCCAGCCCATCGCTCCTTTTCATTCTCTTACACCTTCCTTTCCTCCACTCTCTTTTCACCGCCAGGCCTTCACAAGACCTACAAGGTTCATGCGTAGGATCTTTTCCGCGGGCGACTTGTGTGCTGAAATCTTTTCAGGTTCCTAACGACAACAGCAAGGATGATTCTTCATCTGCCCCGCGTACTCCTCACAAGAGAATCACCAAGGTCGACTCGACAGAAAAATCGAGCGAGAAATCAGATAATTTGGGTGATGTTGATATGGACGCCGCGGCGCAAGTTATCGGTACGAAGCAGGTTCTCAGTTCCGATTAGGAGCTAACAAAGCATATGCTAGAACGTCAAGTCGGCGATACGTACCTGCCTAACAGGCTCCCCGACCATAAAGGCCCATACTTCGTCCAACGGGACTACAGGGACGTCGACGGTGGCTTGATCGCTCCGCATGAGCTCTATGAGAAGCTCACTGAAGGCACCCTCGTTCTCGTGATGCCAAGCCCACCGAAGAGGACGAGACAGGGACCGGGACGCAAGTAATCGTTCGCTCATCGCTCCTCCGTACCGAATTGGATCTCAACTCCTTTCGTTCATACATATATCCAGTTTTTTTACACTTGTTTAGCTACTATACCACACCCTACGTATACATGGCAAGCAGCCAAATTGAATAGATTATTTCATCAGTCCTTAGGTAGCGGGCCGTGCCGCTTGTCGGCCTTACCAGCTTTATAAATGCTAGCCGACGTGTTCGACCGAGACTCATCACCGGGTCCCATAACATCCCCGAGATGCCCGATACCACAGGAAGATGGAAGAAAATCACCAATCTCGCGAAGATTCAAGCTGAGAAGATCCAAAGGGAAAGATCAATGTTTCAATTCAATGCAGGATAATGTGGTGATCATATATCGAGGGAACCAGGCTTACAGATGGCCAAGACAGTTTGCAGAGGACACGTTGTGAGCCAACCAATCATCGGACATAAGTTTTGGGTATAAGACTCGGGTCGGGGTTAGCAATAAATTAACAACCGTGTGCACAGGTTTCTAATTCAGAGTAACCTTTCGGAGCTCGGCCAATTCCATGAACGAATGCGCTAATGAACACTCAACGCGAAATCTTTCCTCCCAATTCTAGATCCATTTTGCAATATACTGAAAAATAGGTCGAGAATGTATGAAAACATATATGGCTATGTCCGCATGTCAGAAACAGCATGGCATTAAGAGATGGCTACGAGCTACCGGATGAGCGTGCAAACAAATTGTAGAAATATTTGAAGACTCCGAAGATACCACGCACGAGGCCGCGAGGAGTCGACCGGAGGTCAGCAACGAGCGGCATTTTCCGTTCAAATATAAATATTGGGAAGCGCTCAACTTGAACTCTCCGTGGCGTAGCATGGGAAACTGCTAGTTCCAGCCTAAAAACCGCGCATAACCCTCCTTAAATGACCCTTGCCTGGCCCATACATTTTATGTTGACATGTTCCACGTACCAGAGACGAGAAGCTTCGCTGTGGATCATCCTGGATGGTCTAAGCGAGCGGCCATCAATATCTCGCAGAATGCCGAGCTAATAAATCAGCAAGAAAACAATGATTTCCGCGGTTTCATCTCCAAACTGGATCGCTTAACCTCACCGGACACAACCGAGCCGTTGCCGATGCCTTTTGACCTCGTTTCATCCGTAGACCCGTTCACGGCCGGGTACGGGTTGCCCGTAGACGGCTCGACCCGTTCCGTACCCGTTCCGTAAAAAACCTCTCCCAGATCGTCCTACGGACGGGCCTGTTCCCGTCGAAACCGGCTGTAGACCCGTCGACAACAGGAACGGATGAGAGCCCTAGTAGGAGCCAGGCACAAGATTACGTGATCGAGACGTCAGTGCCGAAATCAAGCCGAAATGTATTTTTGGGCGCAAGGCGTGTTCGTGGTTTACTGTCTTGAACACCGCCTTTGATCAGCGCTGTTTCAGTGCCTACAGCTTTACACCAGGGGCAAAAAGCCATGCATGTGGCCCCAGCATGCTTAACATGCATGTGGTCTGCCTGCTGGCATGACCTTTCAGAAAGGTGCTAATCACCTTTGTGGCATCCTTGTTTTTTGGGGGCAACTCAAAGAAAAACAAAGATGCCACAAAGGTCATTAACACCTTTGTGACATCAGTCGAGTGCAGGCGGACCACATGCATGTTAAGCATGTGGGTGCCACATGCATGGCTTTTCCCCCCTGGTGTTACCAGGTAGTACTTTGCTTGTTCAGTGTTGCATTTCAATTTGCTTTGCATGAAAGCATCGGCGACACAATATATGTACATAAATGCCGAATGCCTTCCCTGGTATTTATTTAACTCGCTGTGAGGGAAAGCAGTATAGTGGTCCAAAAGAAGCCGAAAAGCTGTTAGTAGCCACACCTTTATAACTCACAGCATCTGCCAGCAACCTGCTACATTTGACAGTTCTTTAAATAGTGAGATGCTTCCCGGGCGCCTACACACTTATATATAAGGCGGCCTAAATTCTTCCTTGATGCTTCCCCTTCATCCACATTCTAAATATGTCCCTCGAAACTGTGAGGAATTTGTTTACTTCTTTAATTGAATAATACTAATAGGGAGGGCATAGAGCTTGGTTGTTAACAGTGTTTCTGAATCTGTTTCAAGTGAGAATACAGCCAATGCCTCTGTGAGTGTATAGAATACATAATTATTGAGTGAAGAGCTAAAATCATCTCAGGCTTTGACAAACCCACAACAGACAGCATACATGAAACCAGATCTCCACAGAGCTAAATACCTCCAAAGACTAGGATCAACTATGCTAGCCCGATATCAGGAGGCTGGAGAGCTGTCTCATCTTGAAGCTGCAGTCAAGATATTCCAAAAATCAGTAGAACTTATCCCAGAAGGTCACCCTGATAAAGCAGAATATCTCCACAACCTTGCTGTGTCCCGCGGAATTCACTACCAGAGGCTGGGGGATATGAAAGATCTTGAGGCTGCATTGCAGCAATTGCAAGAAGCTGTAGACCTTACACCAGATGGCCACCCAGATAGAGCAGGTCACTTGCAGAGCCTTGCTGTGTCCTTCAGTGATCGATACCAGAGGCTGGGAGACCTGGATGATCTGGAAGGTGCATTACAGAGAGATCAAGAAGTTTTAGATCTCACCCCAGATGGACACCCAGATAGGGCAGGTCGACTGCAGAACCTGGGTTCGTCCTTCAGAGATCGATACCAGAGGCTGGGAGACCTGGATGATCTGGAATCTGCATTACAGAGATATCAAGAAGCTTTAGATCTCACCCCAGATGGGCACCCAGATAGCGCAGGTCCACTGTGGAACCTGGGTGTGTCCTTCACAGATCGATACCAGAGGCTAGGAGACCTGAATGATCTGGAAGCTGCATTACAGAGAGAGCAAGAAGCTTTAGATCTCACCCCAGATGGGCACCCAGATAGGGCAGGTCGACTGCTGAGCCTGGGTGTGTCCTTCACAGATCGATACCAGAGGCTGGGAAACCTGGATGATCTGGAAGCTGCATTACAGAAATATCAAGAAGCTTTAGATCTCACCCCAGATGGGCACCCAGATAGGGCACATCGGGTGCAGAACCTGGGTGCGTCCTTCACAGATCGATACCGGAGGCTGGGAGACCTGGATGATCTGGAAGCTGCATTACAGAGAGAGCAAGAAGCTTTAGATCTCACCCCAGATGGGCACCCAGATAGGGCATGTTGACTGCAGAACCTAGGTGGGTCCTTTGGGGATCGATACCGGAGGCTGGGAGACCTGGATGATCTGGAAGCTGCATTACAGAGAAGGCAAGAAGCTTTAGATCTCACCCCAGATGGGCACCCAGATAGGGCAGGTCGACTGCAGAGCCTAGGTGTGTCTCTCGGGGATCGATACCAGAGGCTGGGAGACCTTAATAATCTGGAAGCTGCATTACAGAGAGAGCAAGAAGCTTTAGATCTCACCCCAGATGGGCACCCAGATAGGGCAGGTCGACTGGAGAGCTTGGGTGTGTTCTTTGGGGATCGATACCGGAGGCTGGGAGACCTGGATGATCTGGAAGCTGCATTACAGAGAGAGCAAGAAGCTTTAGATCTCACCCCAGATGGGCACCCATATAAGGCAGGTCAACTGCAGAACCTGGCTATGTTCTTCACAGATCGATACCGGAGGCTGGGAGACTTGGATGATCTGGAAGCTGCATTACAGAGAAGGCAAGAAGCTTTAGATCTCACCCCAGATGGGCACCCAGATAGGGCAGGTCGATTGCAGAGCCTGGCTGTGTCCTTTGGGGATCGATACCAGAGGCTGGGGAACCTGGATGATCTGGAAGGTGCATTGCAGAGAGATCAAAAAGCTTTAGATCTCACCCCAGATGGGCACCCAGATAGGGCACATCAACTGCAGAGCCTGGGTGTGTCTTTCAGAGATCGATACCAGAGGCTGGGAGACCTGGATGATCTTGAGGCTGCATTGCATCTAGACCAAGAAGCAGTTGAGCTTACCCCAGAACTACACCCACACAGAGCAGATCGTCTCCAACACCTTGCTGTGTCCTTCATGGACCGATATAGGAAGTTGCACAGCCCAGATGATCTGCAAAGTGTGCATACTCATTATATTGATTCCTTCAAAATACACACTTCAATGCCAGAAAGATCTTGGAATGCTGCCCTCCACTGGGCCTCTATTGCAGAGGAGTTCAAGTCTTTAAATTGCATAACAGCATACTCCAATGCCTTCAATCTGCTACCTGAGATTCTGTGGATGGGAAATATCCTTTCTGTACAGCATGCCACCATGCACCGACTCAATATTGGACAAGTCACTTCAACTGCTGTGAAGACCTGCATTAAATTTTCAGACATTGAATCTGCAGTAGAGATCATGGAGCAAGGACTAGGCATCACATTTCAGCAGATGCTCCAGTTAAGGACAGACTTAGATGAACTTCCCCCTGCTCAAGCAAATAAATTGAAATACCTTTCTTTGGAGCTCTACAGTGGCACATCCCTTGATCCAAGAGGTGTTACTATTGAGAGGGAGAACCTACTGCACAAGATCCGGCAGCAGCCTGGTCTTGAATATTTTCTGCTCCCAAAGCCATACAAGGCCCTTTGCCATGCATCCCAAGGGGGACCTGTTGTTATACTGAACAGCCACAAAGATCATTGTGATGGGATTGTAATCCTGGATCCAATTCTGGAGCCAATTCATGTACCACTTCCAGATGTGACATTAGAGATGTTGAAATCACAGCAAGAAGCACTCAACAAACTTCTTGGCCATTACAATGTCAGAACCCGAGAAGAATCCACATCAACAAGACTGTTTGGAAATTGGGAGGTGTTTGGATCCAAACCACATGAAGAGTGCTTTTCTGATCTATTAGCCTGGCTCTGGACTTATATTGTTAATCCTGTTTATCAGGTCTTGGAATTGGTTAGTACATATCTCACCGTCCTCCTCACATTTTACTAATATTTCATTTAGCATGGCATCACTAATGGCAGGCTCTGGTGGTTGCCAAGTGGAGCATTTACAAGATTGCCTCTGCATGCATGTGCCCCAACTGATCAATTTATTCATTCATATACTGCAACACTAGGATCTCTGTTGAATGCCTATGCAAAGAAATCCACTACTTCCCTCAAAGTTGGTGTTGTTGGGGTAACACACACTGGTGATGGATGGAACTATCTTGGAGGAGTGGAACAGGAGGTCAAAAACATTCGCTCTATCATCCACCAATCTCAGGTAGAGTGCCTCGAAGGAGAAAAAGCTACAGTGGATGCTGTGAAGCTCCTGCTACAGAATTGCTCTTGGATCCACTTGGCATGTCATGGCACACAAGATGTGGTTGAACCTACAAAAAGCCACCTGCTGCTTTATGAAGGCAGACTGGAGATGGAAAGCATCCTTCGAATGCCTTTGTCAAATGCAGAATTTGTGTTTCTTGCTGCATGCGAGACAGCTATGGGAGATGCAAAACTTGTAAATGAATCCTTCCACCTGGGCGGAGGATTTATTGCAGGAGGTTTCCGAGGTGCGATTGGGACAATGTGGTCCATGAGTGATTCAGATGGTCCATTGGTTGCAAAGATTGTCTACTCTCACTTGTTTTGAGAGGGCCAACAGCCTCAGGCAAGTGATGCAGCTGAGGCTCTGCAACTCGCTGTGAAAGAATTGAAGGCAAGACATGTTTCACATGAGCGTTGGATACCATTTATTCACATGGGAATCTGATCAAAGCCTTATTCAATATACCATTATGCCTACCTTGTTTTCTATTTATTATCTATCCATGTTCAGTGTGTTCGTACTTGATGTATAATAGATTATAGTGTCATTCCTCAAGTGTTTCAGATCATATAACTGCTTTACATGTATGTCATTTGGTGACCAGGTTTGTTTCACACTCTTTCCCCATTCTTTATAGCTCTAGAAGACCAGGGATTAGGTCTACATGGCCATCCTCAACCTCACATCTCCCAAATGTTCCAATAAACTTCAAACTTCAACTGTGTCAAGTCAAATCAGAATTTGAACCCCACTAATAATCTGAGCTCAAAGTGCAATACTCCGAACTCAATTGCGATGGTGGCGCCTTAATGATGAGGCTCTTACAACAAGTTGCAATCTAGGAGAGCAACACATTGGTTCACTGTGCAGCACAATATTAATACTATTAAAAGCCAAGTTGGACTGGAGGACGAACTGACAAGTAGACGAAAGCATTCTTGTGCCCATTGAGTTCGGTAATCACATGAATTTTGAACCGATTTGAAGGTCAGAACTCTGCAAGTACACAATGGATGTTGCAGCGCAAATATTGATTTTACAGCTCTTTGCATAATTTAGGGTGTGGCTCAATTTTTCCCCTTTTTTGGCACTTTTTTGATAGTTTGGACCAGGACAGCTGCCCTGGCCTCATATGCAGTCACTCACTTTCTCAGAATTTTTATATGACACCAAGAACTGCTTTGTGACCAGCAAAAGCAATTACTTTTGATCATTTTTGATCATTTTTCAGCAGGACAGCTGTTCTACCTTCAGTTCTCAGTCTTTTTCTTTGGGATTAGGCTCAGTCGAGTCATAATTCAAATGCACAGTCAACTGCATCCTCAGATTTACAACCCGACCTCCAATACGGCTTCCTGGTAGATGAAATCCCTGGTAGGTCATTACTTTTGATCACTGGTCGGCAGAACAGCTACTGCGGCCTCAGTCCCTGACCGTTTTTGGTGTTTATAGGCTCATTTTACTCATCTTCCCCTTGGCAACTGCTGAAGAAGAATCTAGCATTAAAGATTTAATATAATTTCTAGTTTTTCACCTTCTCCCAGTGAAAATATACAGTGAACATCCTATAGTGTGTATTATCCTAATACAACTGCAAAGTAGGCTGGGTAATAGAGTAAAGTGCGACATTTCAACAAAATAATAGTTTGTGGGTGTCTCAAAAGCAGCTCACAGCTGTCCTACATGAAAACCTGCTTAGAAACAAACTCCTGTGTCAGCAAAACACAATGGGAGCCAGTTGTGAAATCTAAGGGTGGTGTGCCCTGCACATTCAATAGGCGAAGAGATTGAGCCTATAGGTGAAACAAATGATCAAGATCTGAGGCCACAGCACCTGTTCTGCTGACTGATGATCAAAAGTGATCATCTGTTGGGGATTTCATCTACCAGGAAGCCATATTACACCAGAGGCAAAGGTCCATCCACCTGGCTTTCAGGTGCGTGGAACGCATGCTGGGGCGCACCCCTCAATGTGTGTTGAGGCAGTCGACAAAGGTGCTCACACCGGAGATTGATTGATTGCAGCGTAAAATTCATTGGGCATTGGGCTTTCAACTCGGTTCTAACAATTCAATTGGCTGAACAAAACTAAACATGAAGCATGCTGAAGGATGCAGCCAATATCAATCTCCTCTCTTGAATGCGGTGCAAAATATACGACACTTAGTTTACACTCCTAATTTGTTAATGGGTGGGTAAACTAGAAACAATGAGTAGCCTAAACATTTTTCACTAGGTAAAGGAACCCTTAATGGCGACACAGTTATATTGCCGTATTTTTCGCACACTGTCCTAGGATGGTTTCGTCGGAGTTGTGTTTCGGGGATGCTGTCTGGGATCATTGGACGCAGAGAAAGTAATAATAGTCAGATGCGGTGGTACGTGTTGAAGCAGAACTGAGCACCAGAATTGGGAGTATTCCGAGAGTTCCGTCCAAGGCTGACATTGGCACGGTAGCACTCAAAATATCTGTCCAGGGTGTGATCCAATATCTTCCTCAATGGGTGGTAAGAATTGTGTTGAAGAGTTATCAGAAACATTTGATGCTGCAGGCTGCAAGAATGGCAAAAATGAAAACAATCAACCCACCGGTGTTGCATATCCGCTTGAATTTTCTTCAGCACCTGGAAACCAGCTGCAGGTGAATTTACTGAAAGAATTAAAATCGCTTCCAGGGTGATTCCAAGGTTGTGGTGTCGAAGCTGAAGACAGAAAGACAATATCCTGGCAATCGGAAATCGCGTTAGGGGCTAGAACTTCGGGGCATACTAGAATTGGCACAGAGCAAGGAAGAACTGTCAAAAATGGTTGAATCAAAATGTGAACACATGTAGTCCGAACCTAACTTACCCTGGAGGCACCCGGGGATTACAATCCAAGTCAACTGCAGCGAGGTTGCACAAACTCATGGAGGAAAATTACGCTCCAAATTGAAGAGAGGACCTCGACTTGAAGGGTGTGCGAAAGGTGTTTGCGTTGACTGTGATCATTTGGGACAACTGAAAATTGCATTATTTGGAGAGGATGTCTCGAGACAGGCTAGAAACCGTCCAAGCAACTTACCTGAAGTACCTCAATGATAGGTGAGTACCAGACGAGACGCAGCTGGTGAGATCCCCACTGTGCAGCACAATGAGAAGTTGGAAGTAATGTTGCTGCAACTCCAAAAGTCGAGTCGGGACTCAACAAGGACTCAACTCAACTCGATTTGTTCCCAAGCAAGTCACTCGAAGTCGACCTGGGTCGACTTGAGTCGATGCAGCCAGGAATTAAACAAACCATGCTCCACAAATCACGACAAAATTACAGAACACAGAGTGATCATGTACTATTCATAATGGAAAATAACTAGGGTGAATATCTGCGTAAAAACATGTTTTTGATCACATGCGCTGCCCGAGCTCAACTCAACTCAAGTCGACATGGTGAAGTCGACTTAGGAGGGTGGAGTCGGGAGTTGCGGCAACATTAGTTGGAAGTCAGACTCGCAAGATAGGACATTGCATGAGCAGGATGCCGGAATCGTGCGAAGTGGTTCAAGAATTTCCTGGATTTGCGTGGCGAGGCGAAGAACGTTGAAGAGTGAACAGCAATAATATTGTGGGGTCAACTCGCCGACCATTGGACTCCGCCCCAGAACCGCAAAACGTTGTCTTACCTGTTCAAATCGTAGGCTTACGTCTTCCAAAATCAAGGCTCCTGAATGTAAATCTGTAACATTAATGTTCCTATTAATTACTGCCCAACAAAACCCAGCGCATCTTCAGCACCTCCCAGACGCGGGTGATAACCCCCACCTGCACTGCATCCGCCAAATCCGCACGTCCGACTCCCGCGCACGTAGGAGGGCCAGGGAGCCGAGGAAGACGACGACGATTCCACGCATCGCCGGGCGTACCGCTTCCCCGTACGACTGACTACCCACCACAAAGTCTTCCGCACAGCGAGCTCAGCTCGCCGTGGACCACGCCACGAATCGCGCATACACCTGTGCTGCGCGTTCTCGTTTATACATCCGCGGCTACGTCCAACGCTGGCTCGCTCATCATCGACGTGTCGACGTGGAACGCATGTGCGCACCACTGCCTTCAACGTAAACGCCCATCTTGCTTTACACGACTCCGGACGACAGCGCGCGACTCCGTACCGCGACGCAGCGATGCGAAGTCCCCCCGCTCGCACGCGTACACCAAATAGTACGTCCACGGTACCCCTCTTGTAATGCGCACTGCCGGATGGACGGGCGAGCACGCCCGACGTGCGATTCCTCTCCATGCTATTCATCCCGCACGAACCCCCGCAAAGTACTCACCTCCGTGCACAACGACTCCCGCCATACGCACTCCTGCGGCCCGCGCGATGCGCGATAGCTCTGCGCATGCGCAGCGCAACCCCGCATGCGCGAGTAAGGCCTGCATCTCCCCGTTCAGCGGCCGCCCTCTTGCGCACATACAACTCTACGCATCTCCGCTCGCACTTCCCACAAGTCCGCGCACGACGGCGGCACGCGCAGGTACAATCTCTACGCTCTGCGTGTGCGCACGCGTACACCGTCTGCGTGCCGCAACCCGCCAGTCGCGACGCCTCAGCGCGCCCGTGAAGCATAAGGGAATGACGGGCCATGGCGTGCCCGCTAGTTGAAGACAATATCCTCGCCATGCGGATCTGCGCGCCATCACTCGAGTCGCGACTCCTCCAGATCAGTGCATAAGGTGTTTGTGTCCCCGCACCCGACACGCAGCCCCAGCCCCAGCGAGTCGCATCATCTCTGCGCACGGCGTCGTCGCTCACGTACGCAGCCCCGATCTACGCGCATCTCGGTGCGTACGCCCTCTGCGCGTATCCCGCCGAGGGCCCAAGAACGAGATGGACGCAGATGGGATGAGAAAAAGAGCAGAGGAAGGAGAACAAGGAACGGGGGTAGAAAGAAAATCAAGTGAAAATCAAGAGAATACACACTATACCCCCTCCAATCCATCCTCGACTTCCCCATCCTTATCCACAGATAGTGTGTCCCAAAGCCGCGGATTCTTACGCAGATCGACACGGGCGAGGTTCAGATGCCGTTGTCGAGTATGCGGCGGTGGAAACGGCGGAGGAAGGAGAGGAGGAAGATAGCAGAGAAGACAGCGAAGATTAGGGTGTAGATTGAAGGAATAAACCGCGAGAGAACAGATAAGACCGAATAATAGAAATGCGAGTGAGCATATACTGTGATACAGAGGCGAGGCGCACGATACAAGGACGCCGACGTCCGAATGGGTACCACCATCCGTGCTTGTGGACGGCGGCGGTGACGACGCCTCCGGAATGGGTTGTCACGTAGGATGTCGTGAAGAGGAGGAAGAAAGCGGTGCCGATGAGCCAATCAATGACCGTCGGATCAACGGCCGATGTTGCCGGCAACGTCCGATCTCCTTCCAGCCAACGATCTTTTACTCTGTACTCTATGCACCTCAGCTCGCTTCCTCTCGCACGCCTCCTTCCGCATTCTCCTTACGGCGCAGGCTGGTCGTACGCTGTCCGCGTACGCTCCCGGCGTCGTCCTCCGCCCGCGAAGTGGATACGTCCCTCGATGGCGCGCAATCGCACTCCGACGCCGACAGGCCACCGTGGACTCGGATAGCATGTACGACAGTGTACCGGCCCATGTTGCCGCTCTGTGCGCCCGACCCTCGTGCACAATGGCTCCCCACGCGCCGATCCCGACGCCCACCATCGCGCACATACGATTCCCCGTGACAGCGCCTCTCCGCCGTACCACTGCGCCTCGCTCCTCCTGCACCGTCTCGCCCCCTCCCCCGCGAGTGGTGCCCCATCCGCGCGCCCACCCCTCTAGCTGGACACGTGTCCCGCCGCGCGTGAATTGGTACGGTGCGTCTCATTTCGCCCTCCTACGCATCTCCTCCGATCTGATTTAGCATCTTTCACAAACGCTCCTTCGCGCTCCCGTGCCTAATTTTGTTGTGCCATCCTCGCCACCGCATGCTGGACGCCCCCGTCCCGTGTCAACGTAGGTGGGAGGCGTGCGTCGGGCCACCGTAGCGATGGGGAGCGAGAGCAGTGGGACGAAGTACGGTGTGTTTGATGTTCCCCTTTTCTCTTTTCTTTCTTCTCATCTTCTTATCTTCCTGCGTCATCGTTTCCGTCCACAGCGTCTCAATTCCTTCCCCTCTCACTGTGATGCGGAGCGGGCGCCCGCTGGAGGCGCCGTAGCACATACGTGCGCCGTGGAGTCGCAGTTCACATATGCGTACATGTGTCGGTGCGCGGGCCTGCTATGCGTGTCGAAGATGGGCGGGGAGCGCTGATTCGTGTCGTACTGCGTGCGCTCGATCGTGGTAGATGTCGATGTCGAATGCGGAACTGCATGGCGCGGAACTGGTAGGAGGCGCCGGCCGTCACGGTGCTGCGTGGAATCGCAGTAGGTTCCTGCGCGCGCTGCCCGTGTCTATGATAAGCAAGACGCGCACCAGCTGCCGGCCGGCCCAACGGTGCATGGGGGTGCGAACATCCTCCCTTTCAATCCATCTCACCTACGCCCATACACACCGTTACTGTACACCCTTCGTCGTCTATTTGCTGTCTTGCTCAATTTTACACCAAACTCTGCACTGCACCCAACAAAATTCCCATCGAATTCAAACATCGAACTAACTCCGAGTCCGAATGCTACCCCGCAGGCCTGAGCGCCGACCTTGCGTATTCTCGGGCTCCGTCTCCAAGAAAGAACCATTCAATCTCTCATGTCCTCGGCCTTGCATTCGTTTTCACCTCCGTCCCCTCCGCGCCAGGGACTCTTCTCATATCGTTGCACCACTTCTGCATCCCAGATGCCTCGAGGGTTCAATATTATCATTACGTACTCGTCCGAGTTTCAACTTCCATATGCACGGAGCAGTCCCGCCCTACATCAAAATCTCTCGCCTAGCAGCATTAGCATTTTCCCCAGCTCGTGCTTTTTCTTCTTCTTCTTCCAGACCTGGCGGTATCGAGATATCCAGACTCTGGGCGAACCTTCAACGTGTTATCCTAGCGTCTTTCTGCAGCAGCGGTATTGGTATTATTCTAGCTCGTTCATCACCAGTTACATGCACTCGTCCACGCCTGCAAAATAGCGCTGTACCACATGAAAATCAACTCCCCACGGTCCTGATTTGTACTGACTATCCTCCGCTTATTGCTCCACATCGGTCCTGCCGCGTCCTCGTCCCCAGGTCCGAGTCCACGTCCGTCCGGCTCCACTGTCTTTGCTAGGGTTCCAAATCAACACGTTCAATTTCTTCCCTGTATTCGCCATCGGGCCTGCATGAATTGCTTCAGCTCCCTCTGCGGCGTTTATCCGGCGGCAGCGCGGGTTACGAACACCACCCGATTTTTACAATCGTCTCAAGCCAAGCCGGATGGGAAATATAATATCCCTCGCCTCGCGGCGGGAACCGATCGTCGGTGAGCGCAGAACCAGGCAACTACAAGGAAAGGAGAGCTGCTGCGGCATCTTGAAGTTCAGGAGCTTCCAATAGCCCGATGGTTCAAATGATTTGACAGTGAAAGGCGAAGTAAACATAGAACCAACAATCAGAGTACGAACGAGAACTTGGGGAAGATCGTTCAATAAGATGGACTAGAATAACTCCATGTACTGATCTAGTTTTTTGCTGCTGCAATTTGGTCTTTTGCAACTTAAACAAGAACTATCACCATCAGAGTCTGAATAAATGTTCCTATTGGGGCCGCTAGCAATGGACTCTGGTCTGCGGGTCGGCTTTCAAGGTCGATGTTGTCATAGCCACAAAGAGCCTCGTGAAACATATCTGGAGATCGATTCATCCAGGGAATTCGAGAAAATCATTGTTCGATGAGTAAAAAAAAACGAAGGAAGTGAGAGTGAAATTGAGCGAGAGCAGAAAGACTCAAACAAGGATTCTGGAGGTCGAGGTCTGCGTAGCGTAGGAAGGAAGGCCTCCATCGCGTTTGTTTAAAAATAGGGGGCCGATGTGCACTTGTAATTTCGGTACGAGGAAGAACGAGATACGAGCGTGAAAAACGGAATGAAATGTAGCCTTGACTAAGAACCCGAGAGATTTTAGTAGCAAGTTGCTTCAATATGGTTTCCGGATGTGGGGCCTTCGACTTGACCCACGAGCGTGGAGAGACTTCGGTGTAACGGAAGCTGCACGACAATACAGGGGTAAATTTTCGTCGCAGGTTTACGAGCCAGTACGGATTGAGTACCAGGACAAGACGAAAAGCTGTCGGATCGACCCAAAATCTATAACAATGACGCTTCTGCCAGTACTCACTGTTGCGAGTAATCCTAACTACATATCCGCGTCCGCTGAAGTCGTGTGCAAATCCCAACTGCCGGCGACGGCTACTTCGATTGCAGAGCTCACCAAGCACCGTCACATGAACTTGAAGGACGCATGACATCACGGGACTCGGATGCTACTAGGCACATTCATACCCTACTTTCCATTGATCTTCGCGTTTTCCCCAGTTTATCTCTGCAGTGTCCTTTCGATTTTTTCTTGTCCTGTCCCCGCTAACAAATATGTATTGTTGGACAATGCATAGCCGATTTTCGAAGCATGCCGAGTTAGCTCTTGTTTACACGATCTGGACTGCGGCGTCCTCGACTTTGGAGCGAAACATGCCCGCGAACTTTTCTAGAAGCCCATGGAACGCCTCCGATGTCGTATGGCAATGAGCGAGAATTAGGGACACGGAGAGCGCGGTAAACCCCAGTGCCATTCCGAAACCAAGATACTCAGCCACCACAAGCAGGCAATTGGCCAAAAATAACACGCATCCCCAGAGATGAAGTGTTTTGGGAAGCGAGAAAATGAAAGCAACGGCTTGAAATTTGAAGACGGGCGAGTGGACTGTATCCAGATACGTCATCTGTGCGGTTATTTAGCATCGCACAAAGCAGTTAGTCGGTGGAGTGAAACGCACGGCATCGGTGGCGCTGAGTCCTTGCATCGGCTCGTATTTATGGCCCAATAGGATGGAAGACGTTAAACCCGAGCCGAATACAGCGATGGACGCTATTAACAAGGCTGGGGATGGGAAATTCAATACCAGGAACGGTAAATGGAGCCTGGAGCGGTGATCTCGTGAGATGAAAATTCAATCACAGAACCAGAGGTACGCACAAGAGTCCGGAGAGCGCCTATTATGCAGTTAGAGTAGGTTCCTCCTTGGAGAGAGAAATACTCACTCCAAACAGCGACCTTCTCCAGTCTTGTAGACAGTCGCTCATAAATTGGGACCATTGGTCCACATACACTATATGGTCGACGAATACATCATCCAAGCGTGTGAGGTATATGTCGGAGGTTTTGAACGTCAGGTAGCCCATGAGGATGGAGATCCATGGATGCTTTTGTTCCGGGTCAAAGAGGATTGACTGATCTCTTGACAGTCGCGAGTGTTCTTGACCGTAGTGGGTTATATACTTATTGTGATCTGGGAGCAATGTTTGACAGGGTGGAGATGAATTGATCTACATCTTACCAATAACACTCCACAATCTCGCTGGATAGAAGATGAGACACAAATGTATCGGCGAGGAGGATGGTGCCGCATACCAATAATCCAGGTGGTATGGCCATTAGCCATGTTGCCTGGTCGTGGTTCAGATCTTGAGATAAAATTCATGGCGAGAGGCTCTTACCTCTGCAACCCTGTAAAAGAGTTATGAAAGCGTTGCAGTCCTGCGCCGTGTAGAGAAAAGTTGAGACCCGCGATGTCATCTGATCTGAAACAAAGGAATGTGAGGTCGAATTCCGACTTGTGGCCTTGAGGAAACTGACCACATAGACCATGTGAAAAAATAGCGATAATCTCGTCAAGTGTTTGAATCGAAAGAGGCTCCAAGTGCATCGGGAAATGTTCGATGTGAATCCAGTACAGCTCCTCTAGGACTATCTCTGCAAGATCGCTGTTGGAAGGTATACAATGATTCAAACTGTACACTCACTGAGTTGTGAAGTTGATATAACAGGTGGTAGCTCTAATTCATTCGTGCTGGAACTCTCCAACCAGAATTGGGAACGAGTTGCATGATCGACGAAATGGTAAGCACAATTTTCTTCCTCAAGTTTGATGAACAGCTCGATTGCTCCAGAAACACGAGGTTGTGTGTTCGAAAGAATCTGCTGAATGTGATCTATCCAGCAACAGACATTTCCCAAGGTTTCGGCCCGATAAAGACAAGCCTCGGTGACAACACGCAGGGGACCTTCGCGACAAAAGTACAATTGGCCCTCTGGATGAACGTGGGCGGACCACAATGGTGGGAGATATTCCGGCCTTATGGCAATCAGGAGTGAGTGTGACACGTTAGGAAAATACGCACTCAGGATCCTGAGACGTCGCGAACAATCCAGGGGAAATCTCCACGGAGAATGGCTCTACACTGAAATATACTTGAATGTATGCGCAGGATATTAAGATAGATACTGACAGCGTGTTGTTGTCATAGCGCCCTGTATAATACGAGGTGGTGGGCCGCAGGGATCCAGTAACTTCTGCCTTGCTGCCAACCGGGATTTCCTTTTGTTGGGTGTCCATCTCGAGGCAGCAGAGAAGAGGGGATTACTATGCAGGGAGGAGGGGATTGCTATGGAGCAATGCTAGACACAGGGCGAGTTCGGGGTTAAAAGCGCTGAGGTCTGGTAAAGCTGTGAGCGAGAACTTTACGGGACGCATGATCTAGAAGTGACAAGGCGGCGCCTGTCGAGTTGGGGGTCTGGCTCCATCAGTTTCAGGGTTCACAGCAGCTGAAACGTAAATGCATTAATTGGACACGCCTTAAATACAGCCTTCCTAAGTTTAAGAATTGGGGCTTATCGGGCGCTCATCAACGTGGGAATCCGGGTCTCAGATAGATCCCGATACCAGGATCTCCAAGCTGTATCCTGATGAGGTCTGTCATCTGGCAATCTTCAATCTGTCCAATAGCAGCACCTTTCAAGTTGGCAAATCGTATAACATCTACGAGTTGGAAGACGGGAGCAGACGGAAGTCCTGATATATCCGCTCTAACTGCGGAAAAACCGCTGATCACTTTGAAGTAAAAATACGATGCGATGCTGGTACTGCCACTGCTCGTCTGCGTTTTTCCATAGAACTGGACACAGGAACGGACAGCTTTGTAAAATGAAAGGCCCGAAATCCCGTGTCTCACAGCATTTTGATCACCACGTTTTTTGTTTTGGCAGGGACTGGACACACAAGAATTTCGCCGCTAGATATTACTGTATCTAGTGTGCTATGTTTTGACCACTACATGAAGTGCATTAATTAATACATTGTCTTGTACGCGAATCGTGATCGACGGTATCCTCTGAATTAAACTGTGGTGAGCTACCAACACTTATATCATTCCAAAGGATATCCTGTTCGAGAGACAGATACGACCAGAGACTTGAAAGAGGCGAGTTTCCGCCGAACATTGTGCAGTCGTCTGCCACTCTAGCATTTGATGGTATGGTTGAAGACCCGGAAGGTTCGGACCGGGCCGGAAGCATCTTGGCTTCCGAATTGAAAATTTCCTAAATTAGGTTCCCCAGGATCACCGATGAAATCTGTGCAAGTAAAAAAGTGCGGTGGATGAAACCTATTGTGCAAGATTAAAATTTGAGCACTCAGGTACCAACACTTTGCTTAAACTTGGCTCACACACTGCTCATTCTTCAAGAATTGCAAAAATCCCGCCAGCCATTCCTGCTTAGCTATTTGATATCCATCTATTTCTCTCGTGTCCCAGAAACTACCATGAGGGTGGTGTGAAACCAGAGGACAGACACAGGAAGAACGCCAGCTGTCCATTTTCTTCTCAGTTCTGATCTTCCCCCCAGAATGTGTTTCATGAATTGATTGGCCCACAATAAGGCTGTTAACGGAGCTCCGCAGGTATATGAATCAAAACCAGAAATTATGAACCGTGGATTGTAGGGCTATCCGGGAACGCTTGGGTAATCCAAGTTTGGCTCCGCTTTCTCATATCGGAACTTCGCGAAGATGGTACCTGGATTCCGGTGTTAGAATTGATGAATCGATTAATTTCCCAGTATCCAAATATAATGCAATAACCCCCAAAGTATGTACAGCAGAAATGCACTATGTGAAAGGAAGGGCGCTCGACAGTACTTCGAAGGCTGCTAAAAGGCGCAGAATGCGCGCCAGACCGCCACTTGGCGCTTAGGTAGCTGTGGGACAGGCGCATGCCTAGCTGATAAGCGCCCACCAGCTAAGCGCGCGCCTAGTTAACGCATTGCTGCCGCAGGCGAGATCGAGGACGAGCACTCGGCATGCTCGTGCCGACCCCATTCACCGCCGAGGGAGTGTTTAGTAATATAGGAGAGAAAAGTGGAACCCTACGGTTGGATCCCGAATTACATATGCCTGGCTTAGACCGCTGCGATCCCTCCTTAATGTCCATTCCCGCGTCCGGCTGGGAATCGAGGATTTGAAACTGTGAAGTTGAACGTTGAACTTTAAAATCCATACCTCAGGGTCGTGCCAACCAGGTGGCCCAGCCTTGGGTCCAACGAGAAAACGGTGGCCGAGACCCATCAGATGAATATGAATAAATGTGCAGTGCGAACGCACGCAAGGTACTGCGTAATACGGCGATTCCACTTTCGACTCTCAAGAGTCAAGATCCCTGCGAACCCTGATCACTCGAGAGTCTGATGCTTGAAAAGAGTTCCTCTCAGCTCTGCGATGCGGAGGCTATACCAGTCCAAAATTAGCGAAAGCATCTACATGACCCAACGCCGGATCAAACGGGCTATGCTGTGCCTCGCGGCAATATCAGGAAGATGCTCTTTATTTAGACGAACTTAGAATGAATCTCCACGGGTCCGGGACAAGAACTCTGGGTACGTCTGAATTCGGGTGAAGTAAATCGAAAGGGAATGCGAGGCAAGTTAGCAACCATCTAAGTTGAAATAAAATTGGGTGGTGGAAAAAACCGCGTTATTGCTGGACGGGAAACTAACCTCCTTCTTCGCAGCTCTCCTCCCCGCTTTCCCCATTCTTTTCTCCACTTCCCCGCTCGCTCTCCTCGTCACATTCCCCTTTGCTCTCCTCTTCGCTTTCCTCCTCCTCCTCATCCGGCTCATCGAAGTACGTCGGAAACGGGTGAGGCAGTCGTCGCATACAATGAGTATCAAATGCACTTAATGTACCACCGGACCTTGCCCAGAAGGAATCGAAACCCGCGCGCATCGCATTAACCTCGTCTATGTCGTGCGACTGAGCCATCATAAATAAGGACAGAGGAATCTTGCTTACCTACATCGTTCTCATCCATGTTCACGCTGGCCCCGATGACGCGGGGAATGACCGGGGATTTGTGCCACTTGAAGAGGAAATCGGGGGTGTCAATCCAGATTGTCGTGAGGGTGGGGCACCACGCCACCAGCGCATCGCGCAGCAGGTTAAACTGGGGCGTTTCGGCGCAAGGCATGTTGTCGTCGTCCTGATAAGAAAAGTCCCAGGAGATGGCGAGGTGGGTGAGGCTGGCCGGCACGTTGCGGGCGGACAGGAGTGTTACGAGGAAATCTGACGCCTGTAGGTTGGCGGCGCAGTTAGCACCGCGAGCGAACAAATGGACGATGAAGCAATACGTACAACCTCGTTCTCATTGGCTTTGCGAGAAATTCCGGTGGTGTTGACCATACGGAGGTCCCTGAGTTCCGGGAAATACTTGAATAGCTGAGTGCAGATGTATGAAGGAGTTTGAAACGCGGAGAAGATTACGTCGAGTACGGTGATGCTCGGAAGTGGGCTGATGGAGCGCAGGTCCCTATAGAAGTCGATGGTGAGGCATGTCACGTTTGGTCGAGGGAGGAAGAGGTCTAGCAGGTGATACGAACCTGCATATTCGGAAAGCACGGGCCGGAGCCCGCTAGCCCGTATCTCCTGCGCGGCGGGGTCGTCCACGGTCGCCTCGCCACAAAAGTAGAGAGCCCTAACGCCTGGGAATTTAGCTAGGATGTTGAGATAGTAAGACATACCGGGGAAAGAGAGGAGGTGGTCATCACCAATTTATGAACGAGAGGGAAGGATGGGATGACAGTGAGATCGGTGCCAAAGACGGGTTCGCAAGGTCTCGCGTCGAGCTCTAAGAGGTTACCCGAATCGAGGAACTCCATCTAGCGAGGGTCGGTGTCCCTCATCCACTGTTCTTGGTGGTACGGCGCCGGAGCAGCCCTGTCGTCTTTGAAGACGAAACTGGACACCTTTAAATTGGGGGTGGTGTCAAACCATTCGAGATCCCCGAGCTTGCAGTTTTCGATGTGCAGATGGGTGAGCGACGGCAGTCTGGATACGGCGTCAGAATAGAAATGACCGTGTACGGCATGGATGCGCTCGAGTCGGGTGAAGTAGTCGATGTCAGTAAACAGTGCGACGAGCAAATCGTATGGATCCTGGCAGTGGTTTCGTGTTCCCCGAGGCCGTGGAGAGATGCTGCACGACCGCATAAACGGGGAGATCTGTAGAAGGCGAGGCGCTCCAAGGCACGGTCGATCACGTCCGTCGCAAGGATCGGCTCGTAATAAAAGCTGTCGATGATTGTGTATGGACGCCAATCCAGCTCCGAAAACAGGAAGGGGCGCGAGATGCGACAGAGGGTACGGCAGGTCAAGGAAATGTCCTTGAACCAGAGTTTGGGTGTAAGTTCCTAGGAAATATGACGAAAAATCTCGAGCCATAGTTCGTCAGACATCCGATCATAGCTGGGCGAGAGCGAAATCAATTCGTGACGGCAGCGGCTAATCCGGGCCGAGTCTAGACTCGTTGACAGGCCATCAAGTTTCCGACTTAATTGGGCTCCCTTCGAATAACACTGCCAGAAATTCTGGGACCCAAAACATGTGATGCCATCCCAGCGAACTTACTGATTAAGTTGAGGTGCTTGGAGATAGCAGTTGTATGCTGTTTTCCATCCATCCTGTTAATCGGTGTTAACTAGAGAGAAAAATGACTTGCCATAAATTGGCAAAAAAGAAAAAAAACAAACCAACTATCAAAATTTGAACACAAGGAGTCCGAGCTTGACTTACTGCGGAAGCGCCTAAAGATTACACGCAGCTGCAGCAAAATCACGAGTCCAGAATTGATAGTGAAGCCTCATACTATTTGTGGTATTGATGCGGAGACAGCAACATGGGTCGGAATCTGGCACGTTAATCGGAAATCTCAGTCTCGGGACTCGCACTAGAAAATTACGCTGGAAAAAGAAATGCTATGGTTCAAGTCAATTTAATCACCACAAGTCTGAGTCGCGAGCTTAACTTACCAAGAATACATCAAGGATTGAAATCAACTGCTTAAATTGACAGTGGGGGAGGGGCGCTCAAGGTGGTGATATTGATGCTCAAGTTATCGTGTTAATAAAAAATCACTCTCGCGACTGCCTAGAAATTGACACAGGAAAAAGCAACTCACAAAAAATGCCAAGCACGCAATTCAACTCAAAATTTGAGCACAAGTGATGCGAGCCCAACTTATCGTGGAAGCGCCTGATGATTCCAACCAGCTAGGACAAAATTCTGGAACACAGACGAATTACAATCATGCTCCGGATTGATAGTGGACCCCGAAGTTGCAATATCGACATCGTGTTAATTAGAAACGATAGACAGCTAACAAAAGCACTGACCAAAAGGGCCGTGTCGAGTCTGATCAGAATAGTTCGAGCTCAACTTACCGCAGAAGCGCCATGAAGGGTGATTATAACGGGACGCTGTAGCAGCCGCCTGCGCTCCCCACAGCCCATCACAATGAGAAGCTATATAGAAGTCGGACTTGGAGGATATACATTTATTGCAAGAGCAGGAGGATAATATTGTGCGGTGGTTGAAGAAGCTTTTGGCATTCAATGCCGTGCGAGGGGAGGAACCAGTGTGGAAAAAGGAGCAGCAATAATTATCTTGTCGGATCCGAAGCTTCCTCCGGTGCAGAATATCTTGTCGCGTCTCGCCGAAACTCTACCTCAACTCATCCCCGATCTCGGTGTTCGCGGTGAAATCTATCTGGAATATTAATGTTTCTACTACTTATTTATCAAGAAAACCCGGCGCATCCTCAGCGCCTCCCGGACGCGGGTGATAAGTGCCGCCTGCAGTGCGTCCGATGCCCATGCACGCAGGACGTACGAGGACTGGTACGACTACTCCTGCATTCCCACGTACTGCGGCCCGGTATAAATGCCCGATACGCCCGCAGGAATCCAAGGGCATTCTTCCGCGGCGTAGGATGCTGCGCACGACTACTCGCACCTCTGCGGCGCCACAGTGGCGCACGAGGCAACACCACGCCGCTGCAAGCACACCCGCGAGTCTGCGCCACATCTGTGCCCACCATCGGACGAAGGCCGATGGCTCCGCGTACCGTACGCACCCCGGACAAGTTGGGAATGAGACGACCACGGACGTCCGCAAGCTCTCGAGTACGCATGCCCGCCGCACGACGTCCGCACTCGGGAGGCATCTTCCCTACGCAAGCCTCCCAGCGCGTCGCCGCCACGGCGTACGCCTCCCCGCGCACTACAGCTCACACAGCACATCGTAGGCCTCCCGCACGATGGTTGGCCCAACGACGATGCGACCTCCCCGTGCATCCTCGCATCATCTCCGCGGCGCGAGTCCCTCCCCGCTCCACGTGTGCCCTCGTGAACACCGTCCATCCGCACCGCAGCCTCGCGAGTCATTCCGTGCACCGCCCTGAGCTCGGAAGCGACGACACCGTGCGCACGAGGGCTCCGCTGCGTGCGCTTCTCCGTGCGCGGATGCTCGCCCTATCATCGTATGCGGCGCACGAGGGGGTACCATCCGCGCATGAGAGTCCCCGCGTCGCACGAACACCCTCGACGGGGACACGGACGCAACTGGACACCCCAGCCGTATTGTGGTCCCTCCAGGTCCTCCGTACGACGTCTCCCCGTACCCGGTATGCATCGCCCGCGCGATTCGCGCAGGTGGCAGCTACGCGCACGTACAGCATCCGGTTCCGCGCGCATCTACGTGTGTACGCAGTCCAGATCCCCGCGGGCGAGAACGAGACGGAACAGAAAGATGAATAAATAAAAATGAATGGGATGAAGAGAGGACGTAGAGGGATAGATGCGGCGCAGAGCAACAGACGTAGATGGAACGCGGAGAGGAAGGGTGCAGATGGCCAGCGAGCGCAGAACGCTGGGGAGAGGGGGACTGAGAACGAGCGGAGAGAGGAGAACTCAATAAACCCGATCGGTAGAGAAAAAACGAGAGGACGCACCGTAATCACCTTCCATCCTCCTTCCTCTCTTTATCCAGATACGCGAGCGGCGGCGTCTTGCGCAGATCGATGCGGGCAAGGTTGAGGCGGGTGCAGGCGAGAGGAGACGCCGAGGGTTGTGAGGAAGGTGTAGATGAAAAATAGACGGCGAGCGCCAAGCGAGCGCAGAGCAAAAGTAAATAAGATTGAATAATAGGAGTGAGAGATTGAGCCGACAAAGAGGGGCAAGACATGAGGCAGACGTCCGGCTGATTCTCGCTGTCCGTGGCCGTGGGTGGTAGCGGCGACGGCGCCACGATGCAAGTCAGGAATGGGTTGCGGATGCCGCGAAGACATGGCGGGAGGAGCAAACAAGGAGGAAAGCGGTGCTGATCAGCCAATCAAAGTCCGTCGGATCAACGCCCGATGTTGAGCTTCCTGCCAACAGCCTTTTACTCTGCTCTCCTCCACACCAACCACCCGCCGCATTACCCAACGAATCCACCCAGCGCTAGCCAGCATCTATATCCTTTCATCCTCTTCTATGTCGATATCGCAAGGCTGGCAGCTCCACCAAATTCCGCTTGTACCCAGGCCCCGCGTCCTGCGCTCGCCGCCTTCTCGCGTCACTCAGCGACGCCACTACCCACAATGCTCAAATTTGACAGCGCGTCCATCCGTGCGTGCCACGACGCCCACAGCCCGCACAAATCGGGGAAGTGAGGCCTGCGTCGCCTCTTCATTCCGCTTCGACTACGACACGCCCGCTCCCCGCGTCAACTGCGACACGTACGCCTGCCCGCGTCAACTCGGACGAGTTATGAGTCGGTGAGCGGGAAGAGGACGCCGGCCGTCATTCCCCATCTCACATCTCCGCGTGCGCGCCAGGACGACACATCCCCTCGTTGTACGCCAACAACTGGGAACACGCCGCCGCGCGTTGGCTGTCCATAGCGCCGTATGCATGCCCGAAGCGCGCACCGTAGCGCCTCCCGCATCTTCAAATGCATAAGCCGCTCCGGCCTATACGATTCCCAACGTGTCGTGCCGACGTCTCGCCTGTCGCAGCCCTCCGCTCGCACGCACCGCCGCGCACAAGACTCCGCAGGTGCGTTCTTGACACGCACACAGCAAGCAGGCGTCACGACAACGAGCCCTGCACGCGCGTGTACGCTGTCCCTCCGTGAGTGCACTCCAAATCGCTGCACGCCCCCGTGCGCATCTGCACGGTGCGTCCCCTCCGTGGGCATCGTACCCCCGCATGCTGCCGATCTGCACGCGTTATTGCCCGCATTTCTGCGTGCACAAGCCGCACGAGTCCCTGCGGCAATGACTCTCTGGGCGCAGTCATCGCACCGCGGCTGCAGGTGTGATGTCTCATCTCCCCACTCTGCACACCATCCCTCCGCCGCAGCCCGCACACGAATCGGGATGCATTGTGCGCGCAGGCCGCGCACTCCTGCATCGCAATCTGTACACGCAATTCGCCGCGCGCGAACTCGGTACACAGCTCGCCGCGCGTGAATCGGACATCCCGACGAGTCGCGGCGGGGCTCGTCCATACATCTCCGCGCACGTACGTTATGCGGATCGCGCGCAGCCTCGCATCTCCGCGGGTGTACGACGTGACAGCGTATTCCTCCGGGGCCAGAACGAGATAAAATAGATAAAAGAAAAAGAAAATGGGATGTAGAATGTAGAGGTATCGATAGGATGTATAGGATGAGATGGAATGTGTATGTATATAGGATGGGATTCTTCTAAGGCCGTGCACAAAACACCCGGGGGAAGCGAAAAGGACAGGGGAATAAAACAAGAGGAATACACACCATACTTTCATAGACATCCTCCACATCCTTAGCCACCTCCGTGACATATACACGTCCCAAAGTCTTCTTGCACAGGTCGACGCGGACAGAGTTCATTACGAATATGTGGCAGTGGCGGCGGCGCAACAGCAGCGAACAGAGCATCATGGTTGGAGAGAGAAGAAACGATGAGGGGTGCCGTCGTTGCTGCTGCCATTCGACGACGCGGTGTGGGAGCCAGGCACAAGATTACGTGATCGAGATGGCAGTGCCGAAATCAAGCCGAAATGTATTTTGGATGTGCCTCACCAAAGAGGCGTGTTCGTGGCTTATTGCCTTGATCAGCGCTGTTTCAGCGCCTACAGCTTACCAGGTAGTATTTTTCCTGTTCAGTGTCACATTTTAATTTGTTCAATATGAAGGCAGCAGCGACACGATATAATACATAATTGCCGAACGCCTTCCCTGGTATTTATTTAATTCGCTGTGAGGGAGAGCAGTATAGTGGCACAAAAGGAGCCGAAAAGCTGTTAGCAGCCACACCTTTATAACTGCAGCGGGCCACAGCATCTGCCAGCAAGCTGTTACATTGACAGTTTTTTAAATTAAATGTCCAGATGCTTACCTGGCGCCTACTCACTTATATATAAGACTGCGGCCTGAATGCTTCCCGTTTGCCCACATTCCAAATATGTCCACCAAAGCTGTGAGGAATTTGTTTACTTATTTGATTGAACAATACTGATAGTAGGGCACAGAGCTTGGTTGTTAAGAGCATTTCTGAATCTGTTTCAAGTGAGAATATAGCTAACATCACTACGTCTGTGAGTGTGTAGATTAATTATTGGGGGAGGAGCTAAAATCATCTCAGGCTTCAACTAAGTTCGCAAACCCACAACGGACACCGTCCATGAAACCAGATCTCCATCAAGCTAGATATCTGCAAAGACTGGGAGCAACTATGCTAACTCGATATCAGGAAGCAGGAGAGCTGTCTCACCTTGAGACTGCAGTCAAGACATTCCAAAAATCAGTAGAACTTACCCCAGAAAGTCACCCTGATAGAGCAAAACATCTGCACAACCTTGCTGTGTCCCACAGAATTCATTACCAGAGGCTGGGGGATATAAATGATCTTGAGACTGCTATCATGAAATTTCAAGAGATAGTAGATGTCACCCTGGATGGGCACCCCGATAGAGCAGAACATCTGCACAGCCTTGCTGTGTCCTTCACAGATCGATACCAGAGGCTGGGAGACCTGAATGATCTGGAAGGTGCATTACAGAGAGATCAAGAAGCTTTAGATCTCACACCAGATGGGCACCCAGAGAGGGCACATCGACTGCAGAGCCTGGGTGTGTCCTTCAGAGATCGATACCAGGGGCTGGGAGACCTGGATGATCTGGAAGCTGCATTACAGAGAAAGCAAGAAGCTTTAGATCTCACCCCAGATGGGCACCCAGATAGGGCACATCAACTGCAGAGCCTGGGTGTGTCCTTTGGGGATCGATACCAGAGGCTGGGAGACCTGGATGATCTGGAAGCTGCATTACAGAGAAAGCAAGAAGCTTTAGATCTCACCCCAGATGGGCACTCAGATAGGGCAGGTCGACTGCAGAACCTGGGTGCATCCTTAGGCGATCGATACCAGAGACTGGGAGACCTGGATGATCTGGAAGCTGCATTACAGAGAAATCAAGAAGCTTTAGATCTCACCCCAGATGGGCACCCAGATAGGGCACGTCGACTGCAGAACCTGGGTGCATCCTTCAATGATCGATACAAGAGGCTGGGAGACCTGGATGATCTGGAAGCTGCATTACAGAGAGATCAAGAAGCTGTAGACCTTACACCAGATGGCCACCCAGATAGGGCAGGTCACCTGCAGAACCTTGCTTGGTCCTTCACAGATCGATACCGGAGGCTGGGAGACCTGGATGATCTGGAAGCTGCATTACAGAGAACACAAGAAGCTGTGGATCTCACACCAGATGGGCACCCAGAAAGGGCACATCGACTGCAGAGCCTGGGTGTGTCCTTCAATGATCGATACCAGAGGCTGGGAGACCTGGATGATCTGGAAGCTGCATTACAGAGAAATCAAGAAGCTTTAGATCTCACCCCAGATGGGCACCCAGAGAGGGCACATCGACTGCAGAGCCTGGGTGTGTCCTTAGGGGATCGATACCAGAGACTGGGAGACCTGGATGATCTGGAAGCTGCATTACAGAGAAATCAAGAAGCTTTAGATCTCACCCCAGATGGGCACTCAGATAGGGCAGGTCGACTGCAGAACCTGGGTGCATCCTTCAATGATCGATACAAGAGGCTGGGAGACCTGGATGATCTGGAAGCTGCATTACAGAGATATCAAGAAGCTTTAGATCTCACCCCAGATGGGCACCCAGATAGGGCACTTCGACTGCAGAGCCTGGGTGTGTCCTTCAATGATCGATACCAGAGGCTGGGAGACCTGGATGATCTGGAAGCTGCATTACAGAGAGATCAAGAAGCTTTATATCTCACCCCAGATGGCCACCCAGATAGGGCAGGTCGACTGCACAACCTGGGTGTGTCCTTCAGAGATCGATACCAGAGGCTGGGAGACCTGGATGATCTGGAAGCTGCATTACAGAGAGACCAAGAAGCAGTTGAGCTTACCCCAGAAGGACACCCACAGAGAGCACATCAGCTCCAACACCTTGCTGTGTCCTTCACGGACCGATATAGGAAGTTGCACAGCCCAGATGATCTGCAAAGTGTGCATACTCATTATATTGATTCCTTCAAAATACACACTTTAATACCAGAAGCCTCTTGGAATGCTGCCCTGAACTGGGCCTCTGTTTCAGAAGAGTTCAAGTCTTTAAATTGCATAACAGCATACTCCAATGCCTTCAATCTGCTACCTGAGATTCTGTGGATGGGAAATATCCTTTCTGTACGGCATGCCACCATGCACCGACTCAATATTGGACAAGTCACTTCAACTGCTGTGAAGACCTGCATCAAATTTTCAGACATTGAGTCTGCAGTAGAGATCATGGAGCAAGGACTAGGCATCATATTTCAGCAGATGCTCCAGTTAAGGACAGACTTAGATGAACTTCCCCCTGCTCAAGCAAATAAATTGAAATACCTTTCTTTGGAGCTCTACAGTGGCACATCCCTTGATCCAACAGGTGTTACTATTGAGAGGGAGAACCTACTGCACAAGATCCGGCAGCAGCCTGGTCTTGAAAATTTTCTGCTTCCAAAGCCATACAAGGCCCTTTGCCATGCATCCCAAGGGGGACCTGTTGTTATACTGAACAGCCACAAAGATCATTGTGATGGGATTGTAATCCTGGATCCAATTCTGGAGCCAATTCATGTACCACTTCCAGATGTGACATTAGAGATGTTGAAATCACAGCAAGAAGCACTCAACAAACTTCTTGGCCATTACAATGTCAGAACCCGAGAAGAATCCACATCAACAAGACTGTTTGGAAATTGGGAGGTGTTTGGATCCAAACCACATGAAGAGTGCTTTGCTGATCTACTAGCCTGGCTCTGGACTTATATTGTTGATCCTGTTTATCAGGTTTTGGAATTGGTTAGTACATATCTCACTGTCTTCCTCACATTTTAGTAATATTTCATTTAGCATGGCATCACTAATGGCAGGCTCTGGTGGTTGCCAAGTGGAGCATTTACAAGATTGCCTCTGCATGCATGTGCCCCAACTGATCAATTTATTCATTCATATACTGCAACACTAGGATCTCTGTTGGATGCCTATGCAAAGAAATCCACAACTTCCCCCAAAGTTGGTGTTGTTGGGGTCACACACACTGGTGATGGATGGAACTATCTTGGAGGAGTGGAACAGGAGGTCAAAAACATTTGCTCCATCATCCACCAATCCCAGGTAGATTGCCTTGAAGGAGAACAAGCTACAGTGGATGCTGTGAAGCTCCAGCTACAGAATTGCTCTTGGATCCACTTGGCATGTCATGGCACACAAGATGTGGTTGAACCTACAAAAAGCCGCTTGCTGCTTTATGAAGGCAGCTTGGAGATGGAAAGCATCCTTCAAATGCCTTTGTCAAATGCAGAATTTGTGTTTCTTGCTGCATGTCAGACAGCTATGGGGGATGCAAAACTTGTAAATGAATCCTTCCATCTGGGTGGAGGATTTATTGCAGCAGGTTTCCGAGGTGCGATTGGGACAATGTGGTCCATGAGTGATTCAGATGGTCCATTGGTTGCAAAGATTGTCTACTCTCACTTGTTTTGAGATGGCCAACAGCCTCAGGCAAGCGATGCAGCCAAGGCTCTGCAACTTGCCATGAAAGAATTGAAGGCGAGACATGTTTCGCATGAGCGCTGGATACCATTTATTCACATGGGAATCTGATCCAAGTCTTATTCAATATACCATTATGCCTACCTTGTTTTCTATTTATTATCTATCCATGTTCAGTGCATTTGTACTTGATGTATAATAGATTATATTGCCATTCCTCACGTGTTTCAGATCATATAACTGCTCTACATGTATGTCATTTGGTGACCAGGTTTGTTTCACACTCTTTCCCCATTCTTCATAGCTCTAGAAGACCAGGGATTAGGTCTACATGGTCATCCTCGACCTCACATCTCCCAGATGTCCCAATAAACTTCAAACTTCAACTGTGTCAAGTCAAATCAGAATTTGAACCTCACTAATAATCTGAGCTCAAACTGCAATACTCCGAACTCAATTGCGATGGTGGTGCCTTAATGATGAGGCTCTTACAACAAGATGCAATCTAGGAGATTGACACATCAGTTCACTGTGCAGCACAATATTAACACTATTTTTTGATGGTTTGGACCAGGACAGCTGCCCTGGCTTCATATACAGTCACTCACTTCCTCAGAATTTTATATGACACCGAGAACTGCTTTGTGAGTGGCGAAAGCAATTACTTTTGATCATTTTTGATCATTTTTCAGCAGGACAGGCATTCTACCCTCAGTTCTCAGTCTTTCTCTTTGAGAATGGGCTCAGTCGATTCATAATTCAAATGCGCAGTCAACTGCATCCTCAGATCTATGACCTGACCTTCAATACGGCTTCCTGGTAGATGAAATCCCTGGTAGGTCATCACTTTTGATCACCGGTCGGCAGAACAGCTACTACAGCCTCAGTCCCTGACCGTTTTCAGTGTTTATAGGCTCATTTTACTCATCTTCCCCTTGCACAGGCAACTGCTGACTCAGAATCTAGTATTAAAGATTTAATATAATTTCTAGTTTTTCACCTTCTCCCAGTGAAAACATACAGTGAACATCCTATAGTTTGTGGGTGTCTCAAAAGCAGCTCACAGTTGTCCTATATGAAAACCTGCTTAGAAACAAACTCCTGTACCAGCAAAACGCCGTGGAAGCCAGTTGTGAAATCTAAGGGTGGTGTGCTCTGCACATCCAATAGGCGAAACAAATGATCAAGATCTGAGGCCATAGCAGCTGTTCTGCTGACTGGTGATCAAAAGTGAGGATCTATCAGGGATTTCATCTACCAGGAAGCCATATTACACCAGAGGCAAAGGTCCACGCACCTGGCTTTCAGGTGCATGGAATGCATGCTGAGGTGCACCCCTCGATGTGTGTTGAGGCAGTCAACAAAGGTGCTGATGGCAGGACAAAGGGGGGTGTTGTCCACCCTGCGCCGAGGACAAAGGCCCCCTTTGTCCTGCCATAAACACTGTTGTCAATGAGTTACTGGGAGCTGAGTAACTACTGGGCAAGTCGTTCCATGCACCTGGCTTCCAGGTGCGTGGACCTTTGCCCCCGGTGTTAGAGGTCGGGTCGTAAATCTGAGGATGCAGTTGACTGCGCATCTGAATTACGGATCAACTGAGCCTATTCCCAAAGAAAAAGACTGAGAACTGAGGGTAGAACAGCTGTCCTGCTGAAAATGATCAAAGTAATTGCTTTCGCTACTCACAAAGCAGTTCTCAGTGTCATATAAAAATTCTGAGGAGGTGGGTGACTGCTTATTCGGGATACGAATGGACTGAGCATATTCCCAAAGAGAACGGCCTAGATTTGAGGCCAGGGCAGCTGTCCTGGTGATAAGGCGTGGATCTTTCCACACCTGAAATCTCTGCATTTCGACACCATTAGAACTATTCTAATGGTAGACTATGGGACACAAGGATACTAGTCTACTCCCGAGACTGAGTGTCAAAGCCGTTATAAAGCACTTGAACCAACCACAAACATTGAACACAGAACCAATAGGTTGCCTTGTAGGACTCACCTGGTGAGTTGTGCTATCCGGTGCAAGAAGCTCAGTGTCAATACAAGGCTAGGTTGACCATAGGACTAACCCGGCAAGTTGTGCTATCCGGCGCAACAAGCTCGGTTTCAATATGGGCGCAAGGCATCAAACAAGGGATTAGATGAAGGAAACAATACCAGATTGACTCAATAATGGTTGCAACGGTTACACTGAAGATAATAGCTCAAATTGGATACATGGGTTGGCACTGATGACGGCGCACCAGTTTAAATGGGCACCGCCGTGGGTTCAACCCGGGCGCACGGAATAATTGGAACATAACGGATCGATCACGTGATCTGCGCCCATCTTGGTGCGCCCGTGTCCTGTGGGTTCGATTTGAACTTAGCTGGTCATAGCCTTAGTAAAGGAGGTCTACTTGTGCTTATTGAGCCTACATAGTGCTATATAAGCACTCCAGGCATGACGCGCAGTCAAAAGAGATGATAAACCAGATAACTAAGGTAGTTGCGCTATTCACCACTGGATGTATACCCAGACGGGCTTATAAACCGTCGTCATATACCTTGGCAGCTTTCCAATCTGCCTATTTATCAGCCTGACATCATGTTTTCACTCAGCCGTTTGTAAACCTTCTCAGTAGTATAAAAGCCACACTTGTAACAGTAGTTAGACAGTGAATTATTACCCGGTTATTGGCACACTAGTGGTTATTAGCTTAAAAGACCTAGTCTTGGCTATAAGCAACTAAAGTTACCTCTAAAACCTAGGCATAACTTCTACTCACGGATTAAAAACCTAAGCTTTGGCTGTCCCTGTCTCTTCATAAGTCTGCGCCCACCCGGTTGTCTAGTCAGACCTCCGGCGCACAGCATTAGACCCCATACACCCATCTCAGACTTAGTCTCCAACCCACTCGTCACTTTTCTATCTAAGTCTGTGGTTAGTCTGATTGTCGGGAAGACAAGCGGCTCCAGCGTTAGTTCATACACTTTACCAACGTGGTTGTAACTAACCCGTTGAGACCACCGGCGCAGTCCTAACAGACCCGCTGAGGCTCCCACCCATTGGCGCAGTCCTAACAAGGCTCCCACACACCGGCGCAGTCCTAACAAGACCTAGCTGAGGCTACTGGCGCTGTCTTTACAGACACGTCAAAGACTTTACCAACGCAGTTGTAACTAGCCTGTTGAGACCGCCGGTGCAGTCCTAACAGGCTCGCTGACACCCCCACCCACTGGCACAGTCCTAACAAGGCTCCCACCCACCGGCACAGTCCTAACAAGACCTAGCTGAGTCTACCGGCACTGTCTTTACAGACGTGTCAAAGATATTACCAGTGTAGTTGTAATAAACTCGTTGAGACCCACTTGTCCAACTCAGTTGTAATAACCTGGTTGTGATCCAATTGTATCTTTGGAGAGTTGAAGTATTTTTTGGATTGACGGTCGATACGTGACCCACCACCCCGAGCACAAAAACATTGTTGTCATTTGAGTTGTTGGTTGTGGTTTTGTTGGTTGGGTTTGAGTGAGGCTTAGTCTTCGCTTGTCTCAGGCAGCATTTCATACCTGCACTCAAGTGCATCATTTCACTGGTCCAAACCATCAAAAAGTGCCAAAAAAGGGGGGGAAATCGAGAAGTTCTGCAAAGAGCTGTAATCCAAAGTTGTCAAAATGTGGGATGCTTACCTCGAGTTGCACTCCATCATGAGAGCAGGCTTGTTATATGGACACCGAAGACAGCAGATCCATCATGTTAGTGCGAAATTACAGTGTGTGTTGAGTCAAATCACAATAGTTTGAGCTCAACTTACCATAGTGTTGCTGATTTAAGGAATTTGGCAGGCGTGCGAAGGTGCTTAAATCTACAGTTGGGTGAAGTGTGTGATGCGGACAGCTCGGGCGGGTCAAACACGACCTGATCAAATCACGCAGTTGATAGAAGCATGTGGGATCAAGATCATCTGATGTGCCAACCGTGAAAAATCCACAGCGGCTGAAACTACTAAAGGATCCCCCTTCTCCCAAACTGTCATCCCATAACTCTTTGTGGACTCAGTTCTACTTCTCTGACGATGAAAAGTCCTAAAATTACCCCCCCTCATGAGGAGCTCATTGAAAAATGCAAGGCCATGATTGCAGAATGTGAGTTGCTCATCTGATATGTGTGATGAAGTGTGTGCTGCCCGCAGTTACAGGACGTTAACACTTGCTGTTCACACAAGGAGGATAACCTAAAGATCCGAGCCAAAACATTGTGAAAATATGTAGAAAACATTTTCAATAACTTTTGGATTTCTGTGCATGGAACATTGAAAAGATATTAAAAAGATTTTCATAATAACAGTGGGAGGAAGATCCTAAAGCAATTCAAAGATTTTCACCTAACTTTCAGAATATCTTCACCCAAACATTACAGATGTCTGGGTGAAGAACATGGAGAAGATGTTTAAAATGTTTTTTCAATGTATCTGCCTGGATAATCTGGAAGTTCTTTAAAATGTGTACCACCTATGTTTCAAGGCTGTTTCACCTAACTCATGTGTTTTCAGAATATCTTCAGCCAGACATCAAAAAGTCTGGGCAAAGAACACGATGAAGATATTTAAAATGAGTTTCAGTATCTTTTTTTAAATGAGTTCTGTGTGGGTCTAGGATGTCTGTTGAGAATCTTTCAAGAATATGGAGGATGTATGGAACACAGACATCAAAGAGATATTTAAAGTGTCTTAAGAATAAATAGACCCATAACAGTGTGACCATGTCACAGAATGTGTTTAGAGTGCCTTGAGCGAGACCTTGACATGGGGTTCCTTGATTGTATGATAGAGGATTTGGAAATTTTATTTTAAATGTTCTGGGCAGAGAATATTGAGAATTTCCTAATCCAAGTCTGGGCCGCCACATTGCTGCTCAAGTGATCTTCAGCACCGGCCACAAATCTTTGGCATGCATGGATCTGCTTCAGGGGCTGCTTCGCCCAATTCACAGAAATCACAACACTGAAGCATGTTTCACTGGAAGATTCCAGGTCTGGGCAGCCAGACTGCTGCTCAAGTGCTCTTCAGCACCGGCCACAAATCTTGGGCATGCACAGACCTACTTCGGGGGCTGCTTCAGCCAATTCACAGAAATCACGATGCTGAAGCATCTTTCAGTGGAAGATTCCAAGTCTGGGCAGCCACATTGCTGCTCAAGTGATCTTCAGCGCCAACCACGAATCTTTGGCTTGCACAGACATGCTTTGGGGGCTTCAACACTGAAGCATATTTCACTGCTGCAAGAGGAACATTCCAAGTCTGGGCAGCCACATTGCTGCTCAAGTTATCTTCAGCACCAACCACAAATCTTTGGCATGCACAGACATGCTTTGGGGGCTGCTTCGGCCGATTCACAGAAATCACAATGCTGAAGCATCTTTAAGTGGAAGATTGAAAGTCTTGGCAGTGAGGTTGTTGCTCAAGTGATCTTCAGCATTGGTCACGAATCCTTGGCATGCACAGACATGCTTCAGGGGCTGCTTTGGCCAAATCACAGAAATCACAACACTGAAGCATATTTCACTGCTGTGGGAGAGAAATTGCAAGTCTGGGAAGCCACATTGCTGCTCAAGTGATCTTCAGCACCAGCTGCAAATCTTTGACATGCATGGATATGCTTCGGAGGATTTTTCGGCCAATTCACACTGATGCAGAAATCACAATGCTGAAGCATCTTTCACTGATGCTGGAGGAAATTCCAAGTCTCAGCAGCTGGATTACTGCTCTAGTGATCTTCAGCACCAGCTGAGAATTTTTTATATGCACGGATATGCTTCAGGGGCTGTTTTGGCAAGTAGATGCTGAAATCACAACGCTGAAGCATCTTTCCTTGATGCTGGAAGAGGATTCCAAATTGGAGTATCCAGATTTATGCTCCAGTGATCCGCAGCACCAGCTGTGAATCTTTGACATGCACGGCTATGCTTCGGGGGCTGTTCCGGCCAATTCCCACCAGATGCAGAAATCACAATGCTGAAGGATCTTTCATTGGTGCTGGAGGAGGATTCCAAGTCGGAGTATCCACGTTCATGCTCCAGTGATCCTCAGCACCAGCCGCAAATCTTTGAAATGCACAGATATGCTTCAGGGGCTGTTTTGGCAAGTAGATGTGGAAATCACAATGCTGAAGCATCTTTCATTGATGCTGGAGGATGTTTCCAACTCTGAGCATCCAGATTCATGCTCGACTGATCTTCAGCACCAGCTGCAAATCTTTGACAAGCATGGATATGCTTCGGGTGCTCTTTCAACAAGTAGATGCGGAAATCACAATGCTGAAGCATCTTTCACTGACACTGGAGGAGGATTCCAAGTCTCAGCAGGCGGATTACTGCTCCAGCAATCTTCAGCACCAGGCACAAATCTTTGACATGCACAGATATGCTTCAGGGGCTGTTTCAGCAAGTACTGTACCTATCTGTATGGAAGCAACGTAACACATAACGCTGACCTCAAAATGTTGCCTAATTTCCGCAGCGTAACGCATAACAGGGCCTGGGTTGCTACAGTTAAAACAGATTAAATAAATTCATTTTTTCCCACTGAAAAAGGTACTAAAAATCTTGTGAAAATCATCAATTTTCGAAGGTCTCATCTGCCAAATTTCCCTCTCTCCAGGGCACGCCGTTGTCGTTGTACGCCCAAATATCTTCCATGTCTCCACCCCCTTTTAGCAATCCGTCATCTCTCACAACAATGGCACCCGACGCGATGCAAAACTTGCTACTACATGGAAGATCTGTCGGGGCGATATTGAGTTGAAGGGAGTCTTGGATGGCAATTTGGGACTGATAGGTTTAGACGACAGCATGATGAGTCCCAATAGTCGAAATAATCCAGTTGCGTTCTCCGACAAGTGTTTATACACATGAATAGTCGGTGGCATCGAGATAAATTTTGTATACATTGTGGCGATGAAAAACTACAATGGGTGGCCCAGCGTTGCCTAAATTAAGCAACGTAACACCTAACATAGGCTCGGTTGCTATCACATAACCCAAAATTTTTGTAACGCCTCCGGTGCGGTTGCCTCCATACAGATAGGTACAGTAGATGCAGAAATCACAATGCTGAAGCATCTTTCATTGATGCTTGAGGATGATCCCATAGAAACCGTCCCACTCTAAACACTACAGAAAGGACAAACATTCCATCAATAAGTGTCTCTGCGATGGTAAATGCAGCACCTTCACGGGAATACATTTACCCAGTGGTTCATCAAACGATAGCAGGACATGAGAAAACACGTCCCCTTGGTCGAAGGATTGTTGAGGCATCATGAGTCGTCGAGACAAAGACCACCAGCCCAGCACTGTTGACCTGCAATAATGGTGGCAACGTGGAGGAAGAAGGCTGGCATTCAGTTCATTGATGATGTTGAACGTATGTGCAACACCGAAGAGTGGAGGGAGCATCTAGATAGCACGCAGAACAGAGCATACAGGCAGCCTGTCAAATCCTGTCACGAGCCGATCTAAGCCACGGCTTAGCCATCAAAACACCGGCTAAAGCCGCAGCCGAGCCGCTGGAGCCGCCCATTGATCGGCTGACTGCGGTTGGCTTATTTTTGGCTCGGCTCCAACGGCTAGCCGAGCTAAGCCGAGCCGCGGCAACACTAAGATTCAAACCAAAACATGTCCAAATTGCTCACTGCAGCTCAGTGTTAACTCACTTGACTTACTCAAATCTTGGGTGTGCGTAAGTCCAGCACCCTGCATCATGCCACGCTGCCCCCACCGAGTCTTATACACTCTGATCTCACCCGCTACTCTATCATACCCCAGCTGGTTGACTCTGAGTACAGTCCAGTGCATGCAAAAAATGGTGGCAGAGTCGCTGCAGGAACGTGAGAAATCACAGTGGAATCAGATTTCAGCAGGATAAGACTGGGATACACAGGAGGATGAATGAGAGGATAGCCCAGAAAAGGAACAAGGAAAACAGGATATGCTTCAGGGGAAGTTTCAGGAAATTCACACTCAGTGCAGAGATGATGCCACCAAAAGATGTTTACTTCATGCTGAAGGCAAATGTGATTTCCAAGGACCAGATCCTGTGTGTAGTGATCCTCAGCTCGAGCTGCGCAACTCTGGCAGAGGTGGATACGCTTCGGGGGAAGCTTTGGGTAATCCCAATTAGTGATCTCACCCTGAACAAAGAGATGATGGCACCAAGAGATGTTTCCTTCATGCTGGGGACAAATGTGATTCTCAGGCACCAGATGCTGTGTGTAGTGATCCTCAACTCGAGCCGTGCAGCTCAGGCAGCCGCAGATACACTTTGGGAGAAGTTTCAGTAAATTCACACTCAATGCAGAGATGATGGCACCAAGAGATGTTTACTTCATGCTGAAGGAAATGTGATTTCTAAGGACCGGATGCTGTGTGTAGTGATCCTCAGCTCGAGCCGCGCAGCTCTGGCAGCTGTAGATATGCTTCGGGGAAAGTTTTGGGAAATCCCAATTGGTGATCTCACCCTGAACAAAGAGACGATGGCACCAAGAGATGTTTCCTTCATGCCACAGACAAATGTGATGCTCAAAGACCAGATCCTGTGTTTGATGATCTTCACCTCGAGCCACAGAGCTCTGGCAGCTGTGGATATCCCAGGAATGCTGTGCTGATGAGCATGCACAGATTGCTCTCCACTAATCATCTGCCAGCCATTTTGCTTCTGCAGATTGTGTTCCAGATGTTTTGAAAATGAATGCTGGTACCTACTCCCACAGATTGGGAACTGGTTGAAGAAGAATGGTCAAGCAAGAGGCATGTACTGTCTCACAATTGAATTGATTTTAACTGAGACCCCCCTTATCTTTGTCTCCTCATGAGGATTATGTCTCTGCAATTTTTCATACTCTGTGAAGACAACGGACATCAGTTTACATGCCCTGGGCGCTCAAAAAAACATTCGAGAAATGGCATGTCCAACAGGTGTGCATCTGAATGTGCCACCCCAATATGCTTAGTCTCCAGTCGGATGTTGTCCATGTTGGCTGGTGTGAATTGGCCGAAACAGCCCCAGAAGCGTATCTGTGCATGTCAAAGATTCGTGGCTGGTGCTGAGGATCACTGGAGCATGAATCTGGATAGTCAGACTTTGAATCCTCCTGCAGCATCAATGAAAGATGGTTCAGCATTGTGATTTCTGCATCTGGTGTGAATTGGCCAAAACAGCCCCTGAAGCATATCTGTGCATGTCAAAGATTTGCGGCTGGTGCTGAAAATCACTGCAGCCTGAATCTGGATGGTCAGAGTTGGAATCATCCTCAAGCATCAATGAAATACGCTTCAGCGTTGTGTTTGCTGCATCTGCTTGCTGAAACAGCCCCCGAAGCATATCCATGCATGTCAAAGATTTGCAGCTGGTGCTGAAGATCACTGGAGGATGAATCTAGATGCTCAGACTTGGAATCTTCCTCCAGCATCAGTGAAAGATGCTTCATTCAGTGTTGTGATTTCTTCATTGACTTGCCGAAACACCCCCCGAAGCATATCCGTGCATGTCAAAGATTTGTGGCTGGTGCTGAAGATCACTGGGGCATGAATCTGGATACTCCGACTTGGAATCCTCCTCCAGCATCAGTGAAAGATGCTTCAGCGTTGTGATTTCTGCATTGACTTACCGAAACAGCCCCCGAAGCATATCCGTGCATATCAAAGATTCGTGCCTGGGGATGAAGATCACTGGAGCAGTAATCCAGCTGCTGAGACTTGGAATCCTCCTCCAGAATCAGTGAAAAATGGTTCAGCATTGTGATTTCTGCACCTGAAGATCACTTGAGCAGTAATCCAGCTGCTGAGACTTGGAATCCTCCTCCAGCATCAGTGAAAAATGCTTCAGCATTTTGATTTCTGCATCCGGTGTGAATTGGCCGAAACCCCCCGAAGCATATCCATGCATGTCAAAGATTTGTGGCTGGTGCTGAAGATCACTGGAGCAGTAATCCAGCTGCTGAGACTTAGAATCCTCCTCCAGCCTCTGTGAAACATGCCTCAGTGTTGTGATTTCTGCATCAGTGTGAATTGGCCGAAAAACCCCCCGAAGCATATCCATGCATGTCAAAGATTTGCAGCTGGTGCTGAAGATCACTTGAGCGGCAATGTGGCTCCCCAGACTTGCAATGTTCCTCCCACAGCAGTGAAAGATGCTTCAGTATTGTGATTTCTGTGATTTGGCCAAAGCAGCCCCTGAAGTATGTCCATGCATGCCAAGGATTCATGACCAATGCTGAAGATCACTTGAGCAGCAACCTCACTGCCCAGACTTGCAATCTTCCAGTGACAGATGCTTCAGCATTGTAATTGCTGTGAATTGGCCGAAGCAGCCCCCAAAGCATGTCCGTGCATGCCAAAGGTTAGTGGCCGGTGTGGCAGATCACTTGAGCAGCAATGTGGATGCCCAGACTTGGAATTTTCCTCCTGCAGCAGTGAAATATCCTTCAGTGTTGTGATTTCCGTGAATTGGCCAAAGCAGGAGATGCAGAAATCACCCAATTCAGAGCATCCAGATTTATGCTCCAGCACCAGCCATGAATCTTTGACATGCATGGATATGCTTCCAGGGTTTTTCCGCCAATTCACACTGATGCAGAAGTCACAATGCTGAAGCATGTTTCACTGAGGCTGGAAGAGGATTCCAAGTCTCAGCAGCCGGATTACTGCTCCGGTGATCTTCAGCCCCAGGCACGAATCTTTGACATGCACAAATATGCTTCGGGGGCCGTTTGGGCAAGTCGATGCAGAAATCACAATGCTGAAGCATCTTTCACCGATGCTTGAGGATGATTCCAAGTCTCAGCAGCCCGGATTACTGCTCAAGTGATCTTCAGCACCAGCTGCGAATCTTTGACATGCATGGATATGCTTCAGGGGCTGTTTCGGCCAATTCACACCAGATGCAGAAATCACAATGCTGAAGCATCTTTCACTGATGCTGGAGGAGGATTCCAAGTCGGAGTATCCAGATTCATGCTCCAGTGATCTTCAGCACTAGCTGTGAATCTTTGACATGCATGGATATGCTTCGGGAGCTGTTTCGGCCAATTCACACCAGGTGCAGAAATCACAATGCTCAAGCATCCTTCACTGATTCTGGAGGAAGATTCCAACTCTCAGCAGCCAGATTGCTGCTCAAGTGATCTTCAGCACCGGCTGCGAATCTTTGACATGCACAGATATGCTTCAGGGGCTGTTTCAGCCAATTCACACCAGATGCAGAAATCACAATGCTCACTGCGTTCAGCGGGTTGATAGCCGGAGGGGTGGCTAATCAATGAACGCTATGGCTATCTATAGTTCAGCTGATGGCCGTCGCCTAACCAGGGTCGTATAGCCGCATTGTGATTAGCGGTTGTGAGCCCGTGGTTGTTCAGATAGCCGTGCTGCGGGTAGCCTCGGGTAACCCTTGGCTAGCTAGCCCGCCGAACCCTGCCGAACCTCGCCTAGCCGATGCTAGGCGTTGGGCAGCCCTAGCCGCACATGGGCTCGACCGGCTAGCAGCGGCTAGCCGGCATCTAGCCGGCACCTCCGGCTATCTCTGGATAGGCGGTGCTGTGGGTATCCGCTCCCTGAACACAGTGGCTGAAGCATCTTTCATTGATGCTGCAGGAGGATTCTAAATCGGAGTATCCAGATTCATGTTCCCGCAATATGCAGCACCAGCTGCGAATCTTTGACATGCACGGATATGCTTCAGGGGCTGTTTTGGCCAATTCACACCAGATGCAGAAATCACAATGCTGAAACAGCTTTCATTGATGCTGGAGGAGGATTCCAAGTCAGAGTATCCATGTTCATGCTCCAGTGATCCTCAGCACCAGCTGCAAATCTTTGACATGCACAGATATGCTTTGGGGCCTGTTTCAGGAAGTAGCTGCAGAAATCACAACACTGAAGCATCTTCCACTGATGCTCCAGTGATCTTCAGCACCACCTTTCGTCAAGGACACAACATCGATTTCATACCGACGCTTCTGTTTGAATCCTGGTGAATTCAAGTTACTGCTCGGGCGACATCCCGTCCAGGAACGCGCTGAACGTCGTCTCCAGAGTGAAAGGAATTTAAATTGATGCAGGATTGACGGTGAATACAGGGAACAGGGTGGATGGATTTGGAATTCTGTGTGGGTGCACTTGAAGTATCGGACTTGAAGGTGGGTTTCAACGGTGTTGATTTTTCACGTGTCTAGATTCTTACGCAAGACCAACAAAGGTGGGAGAACAACAAAAATTCCAACCTGGCCACATCTGCTGCACAACATCGGACACCGGATTGAGCATCCAAACTCTCATCTGCGACTCAGTGGGGCAGAGATACCCCATAGGCATAGGTGCCGTGCACGTACTGTACTAAGAGCTAACTATGCTGCGAGAATGGATACACCGTACGCTTGTGAACTACGCAACCCATCAGTGCAGAGCGCGCCCGCGCATGGCAATACCTCTAGCTGTCTCAAACGAATTATCCACACGCCATCCCTCCCCGCACCTCGCAATCGTGGATAGTGCATAGCGCATGCTGCCGATTGGCCCGCAGAGATTATCTCTGCATGCAGCAGCCGCCCTCTCGCACATGTATGACTCCTGGCAGCCTCTGCGCACACAGTCCCCAACAGCTCTCTGCAAGATAGAGGGCAGGGGAGACACCGAGGAAGACGATGAAGTATTACAAGGAAGATATAGACTGCGACAGCCCGGTTTGTAGAGTGGTATTGGAACAAAAGTGGGGAAAGCAGATGCCAGGGGAAAAATGATCATAGTGAGATTGGGCAGACAATATAGGACGCGGATACACACAGTACAGTGACCTAGATGCCCCCACCGTTCGTGGATGCCATGGCGATGTGTGAGAGAAACAATGCGGGCGATGCTGCTCATCATTGAGGTCAAGTGGAGCAGCACTAAACAACAAGATTACGTGCTTTAAGCTTAATACTTTACGTGATCGATATGTTACTGCCGAAATCAAGCCGAAATGTATTTTTGGGCGCGACTGTTTGTGGCTTGATGAGCGATGTTTTGCCGCCTACAGCCCACCAGGTATTACTTTGCTTGTTCAGTGTCTCATTTTAATTGACTCAACACAAAAATGGCCGCGACGTGATGTATACATAATTGCCCAGCACCTTCCTTGGAATTTAACTTGTAAGAGAAATCAGCGTAGTGCAGTGGTATATTGGAACGAAAAGCCAAAAGTGTGCTAGCAGGTACAGCCTTTATAATATGAGTGGGCAAAGCCAGATCATGTCGCATGTTAAGCCCCTGTGTTCAGCTTAAAATAAGCAGATGCTTATTGGGCGCCTACACACTTATATATAAGGGTGCGGCATGATCATTAATGCTTCCCGTTTTGCCCATATTCTAAAGATATCCACCATGACTGTGAGAAATTTTGTTTACTTGTCTAATTGAAACAGAATGATAAGGGACAGATGGATGATGGTTCTGATTCTGTAAGTGCATGAAATACATGAATTATGAAGTGAGGTGCTGAAATGGGTCTAGGGCTCAGATGATTTTGATATCAAGGCACTGGAACATCTAATAGAACAGACCCCATCTGGACACCCGGATCTTCCTGGATACCATCACAAGCTGGGAGTAGCTTTACTAGCCCAATATTGGGGGGTCGGAGAGCTATCTCACCTTGAAGCTTCAGTTGAGGCATTCCAAAAATCAGTAGAACTTACCCCAGAAGGTCACCCTGATAGAGTCAGGCATCTGCACGACCTTGCTGCATCTTGTGGGATTCATTACCAGAGACTGGGGGATATGAATGATCTTGAGGCTGCATTAGAGAGAAAACAAGAAGCTGTGAATCTCACCCCAAAAGGGCACCCAGATAGGGCAGAGTGTCTGCAGAGCCTTGCTGTGTCCTTCACATATCAATACCAGAGATTGGGAGACCTGAATGATCTTGAGGCTGCATTGCAGCTGGATCAAGAAGCTATAGACCTTACACCAGATGGCCACCCAGATAGGGCACATCGTCTGCAGAGCCTTGCTGTGTCCTTCACAGATCGATACCAGAGATTGGGAGACCTGGATGATCTTGAGGCTGCATTACAGAGAAGACAAGAAGCTGTGAATCTCACTCCAAAAGGGTACCCAGATAGGGCAGAATGTCTGCAGAGCCTTGCTGTGTCTTTCACAGATCGATTCCAGAGATTGGGAGACCTAAATGATCTTGAGGCTGCATTGCAGCTGGATCAAGAAGCTGTAGACCTTACATCAGATGGCCACCCAGATAGGGCACATCATCTGCAGAGCCTTGCTGTGTCCTTCACAAATTGATACCAGAGGCTGGGAGACCTGCACGATCTTGAGGCTAGACTGGTAACCAGTCTGTCTACGGGAAAGTGTCGGTAGACAGACTGGTCGATCTGGGTTTAAATTCCTAGCACGCGCCATCACTCCGTCGTCATCGTGTCGGAAGTCACGTTTGATGCCCCATCACTGCCCAAACACGACCATCGCACGCGCCCGCGTCGCTCGCCTACTTCTTCTCTCTCTTTTCCTGGGCTCATGGAACACTCCACTTCCTATATACCACCGGATCATGGCTCCAATAAGTGCATCCCATCGCTACAGAAGGCTATCTCGTTCCGAAGGACTGTGGAAACAATGGATTGGGCCTCCATGCCCGGGACTCTCTTCGTCATTCGGTTGCTCGATCTGAAGATGTGACGCGCGTAGCTACGACTGTAATACCCTTGAAGCTTTTCCCTACACATTCCTTCATGTCCCGACTCTCCGAAACCGACCGCATCCTGGCTCTTCGTGAATGTCTCCTGGTCTATACAGTGACCCGCGGCAAACTCGTCCCGCTTGATCTCCAACTTCAAGCCGGTATTTCTGCAGCAAACGGAGAAGAATCTTTCGTCATCGCCCGCACTGGTTGGGGAAAGACCCTGTGCATTGCCATTCCTCTCTTACTCTACCCGGAGCGCATTTCTATCACCATATCTCCCCTCAAACGATTGCAGAAGATGCAGGCCAGCTCTCCAGCCCTTTTTAAATGATCACTGTGCTGATGCCGACTCAAGGTCAACGAATTCATTCAGAAGTTCGGAATTAACACCATTGCAATCAATGAGGATACACCGAATTGCCAAGCGTTGTGGAAGGTAAGTGTGGTGGTCACCCGGGTTCACAGCATATATAACATAGCTCCAGGCAATCTCAACTGGCGGAATACCCCATCTGATTGTACAGCCCGAGCAATTCTCGGTTCTTCATGGTCATTTGCCGAAGATGGCGCGGTTACTGCATGACCAAGCGTTCGTCAAGAAAGTCGGCGGAGTCTCTGTCGACGAATGTCATAATATTCACACTGCCGGCTCCACCGTCAATGGCCGCGCCGCATTTCGTCCATCCAGGGGTACCCTTGGGCATCTTCGCACACGCCTCCCCAAGGAGACATCTTGGCAGTTTCTCTCAGCTACGGTTCCGCTCCACATCTACAAAGATATTGAAGAAAAACTAGCAATTGGACCGAATCCTACGATCATCCGAGTTTCCACCAACCGTCCTAATCTGATTTTTGTGACGCATATACTCGTCGGCGGCCGCAGCAATCTCTGCAACCTTGACATAATCATTCCTCCCAACTTCCACCCTCCCATGCGGCTGCCGAAACTGGTGATATTTCATGATAACAAGGCCGAAACACAGGCGGCATCGCAATACCTCAACTCCAGGCTTCCTACTGCTTTTCAATCATTGGGTATTTGCCGCCACTATCACGCGGACATGTCGCCAGAATACCTTGAAGATGTCTATTCAAGTTTCTCAGCCGACGACGGCAATGCTTTAATTTTGAATGCGACCTCAGGAGCTGGGGAGGTGATTTTCCATTTTTTGTTTCTGTCCTTCTGTCCTTCCCTATCTAAATAATATACAGGGCCTTGACGTTCGCGGGATAAACGGCGTAATCAATTACGGGATCGTTGCCAATATTCCGATGAAATGTCAACGCGATGGGCGCGCTGGCCGTAGCACCGTGGATGAAGCATTTTGCATCAGCATGGTTGAGCCGTGGGTGCCACAAACCGATCTGAGCAATTCCCCGATAGATCCCAATGATCCTGACCGTCCACTCTCCGATGCAGGTATCACCAAAAAAAATCCCACAAAACAGGAGCGTACTGGGCGCGCAGCTATCCATTTTGCAACTTCAGACAAGTGCCAGCGTATACTCTTGGCCGAATATTATCAAGATCGCACAGCCGAAGGTGCGTGCTACAGAGCTGTGCTTTTACTCGTGTTTCTTATGCATATTAGCGCTTGAGTACACGGGACGCTGGTGCTGCGACTCCAACGACCATCTTGGAAATACTTTTGCACTGGAGAGAATATTTCTCGGCCCCGTCTATGTCGAACCGATGATCAAAGCGGTGAAACGAAAGCGGAAGACCACGGTGTACCGTCCTAAAAAGGAACGCCCCGAGCTGGAGAAACTGCTTGTGAAATGGCGAACGGACGCACATGCGAATTTCACCCTTCGTTTCCTTCGCCCGCCAACATTCATTCTCGATGCTTCTGGACTCAAAACTTTGTGTATGGCGCGTCGCGCACTCATTACTTCTGCGCGGAGCATTACTTCGCTCCTGAAGCAAAGTGACGAATGGGGGAACATGTGGGCACAGGGTATATTCGATATCATTGCGAAGTATAAACCGAGTGCAGTGGCGGCCGAGGATGGAGATGAAGAGAGTGACGAGGAAGAGCCTCGATCGAAGAGAAGATGATTACATGTACTTGTTACTACTCGTTACCCACAACTATGTCCATCGTCGGTATCTCGTCAACATCCTCGTCCGTTATCAGTATGATCCCCTTAAGTAGCTCCCTGCGCTTCTTGTTGAAAGTTGCGAGCGTTGACGACTTCAAGGCCGCTTCGCCAACTATCAAAAGATCCAATGTGGTTTTGCCTTTCCGGTTCGGCTGAGATATATTTAGTTTGAGCTCTTGTGCTTTACGAGCCACCCTCCAAACAAGATCAGAGGTATCAGGTGTTGTGTGCCCAGTTCCAGCGTATGAAGCTTCGAGCGAAATTGCGATATTGGACTTGACACAGTCGAGAACGTCAATAGCCGCTGAAATGTTGGCCAAGCGGTCCCAACTTCCGTAGACACCCTTCGCAACGAACAACTCCTGTTGGAAGTCAGGGCGACACTCCAAGCATCGGTGAATGCACTTGCCTTGACCTTCCCGATGTTATGCTCCATATTCATATCCACCCCTTGCCCTTTATCTTTCCCACCGTGCATATTGAATATCATATTATCACGCACAAGCTCGCTAGTGAAAAGTGAACAATGAGCTCCTTCGAGAGAGTTCCACGTACTCGAATCCATCGCCTTTCCATACATGTTTGAGATTGTGTGTAAAGTATAAGATCTCTGTGCAGTAGTTCTTCGAACCAGCCCCACGAAATATCATTGCAAGATTGCTGAGGATGTCTTCAACACGTCCAAAGTCGCAGTTAGAGATGGCGCGAGTCACTTCAGCAACATGCAGAAGGTCATGAATTAGTCGTCTGGTATTTTCATGGATTTCATCGACGGGGGTCGAGGACGGTGAACGATTCGGTGTTGCGTGATTGGCGATGATGCGGTCTGCGATCGTAAGTATTTGCTCGGCAGTGGGTTCTTTGGCGGCAAAGGCTGTCAAGTTAGCAGCACCACACTCGAGCCGCCAAGCATCCAATAGTAGCCCGTCGAGTATTTGCATCAGTGCCGCCAGCAGAGAATGATAGTCCGGTTTCTTGCCACCCAACCGGGCCTTCTCCAGAACGACGAAGAAATACGATAAACTTCCTTCGACGCTTTCATGGCCGCGGTGTGAATTCAGAACCGCCCAGATGAGGTTGAGACACAGGTGGAATAACCCTATGCCAAGTTGAAAGACCTGTGCACGTAAGAAGGGGTTCACGTCGAATGCTCGTACAGCCTTGCAACCGCGATTCAACGCCTGCGTGGCCTGGTCGTTAATAGACAAAATTGCCTTCGAAAGTTCTGGATAGGTCATTTTCAACTGGGTCACGAACATGTCGTAGTGAACCGCCAGGTTTCCAGGGATGGATGATTCGTCTTCGGTGGAGATACGAACGGGGAACTGGGGGGTTCTATATCCATCTGGGAGCGGTCGGCGGGGAATATTTTGAAGCGCGGGATTGTTGGAGTATTCCGAGAAGCCTTTGTGGTAACGACATAGAATGCGGACAATATATGCCCTAAAATTACAGTATGCGTTCATGCTCTGTTCGAGAGTAGGGCAAACATCGTTATTAAAGTCGAGGTCGGGTGCTGTCTCCGCTCGAGCGAGTAACGGACCGAGAGCCATCGCGCGGGGATTGGGGTTTCGGAGAGGGTACAGGATGGCATACCTTCCAGACTGGACTTTGGAAGGACCTTCAGTGCGTTGCTCAACAAACTCCGAAGTCGAGATATTGACGTTGTCCCAGTTCGCCATAATACCGTCAGGGCTGCGTGCCGCAATTCCAGCGTCCTCGATGCAGTAATCTGCGAGGGACTCGACCATGTTCAATGCCGAATCAAAGCATTTCGAAAGTCCGAGATTCTGCAAGACTTCGATGCACTCGCGTGAGCACCCGCTTTTCCACCAGAACAGCGTCATCGGACCGGCGTAATCAGAACATTGCTGAGAGCGACGCGACGATAATTGACCGATAATGGAATATAAGGCCTAAATACGAGTCAGAAGGACTTTACCAGAGGGATTAGTAGAACGAACTGTGGTCGAGTCCTTTTTCTTGTTTTTTTCCAAAGCTCTTGTGGTGTTCAGTGCAGAGAATAGAATTTTAACGACGTCGGGGGCAACACGGTCAGCAGGCTTGACTACATTGGATTCGAGACTCCAAGCACGCAGAAAGGCAGGCGTCATCTTCGTGACACTTGGTGCGGTGCTCAATTCTTTCACCATGGCATCCATCTGGGTGGACACAACGTCGCATGCGATGTCGATTGCTCGCGGTACTGCCCAGGCGTTGAAGACCTGTTTGCCTCGTTCATCCGCCACCATCGTTTCACCGGAATTCGCGAAGAACATTGCCGCATGATGGTTATACTCCGCCTGGTTCACAAGAATTTCTAATAACAGAGCTGCGGGGGATAATCTGGCGTCGCGGAGGAGTTCAAGAGCAGTAGCTATTCGTTCGGATTTCGATCCAGACAGTTTAAATTTGGGGGATTGCGCAATAGGCGACGATACGGAAGAAGATTTGACAGGAGTCTCGGAGATGGGAGTATCGGGGATGGGAGCAAGCTCATCAAGCAAGGTGAATGTATCGTCGAAATCGAAATCGGTCGAGGTGTTGTGCATTGAAAGGGAATTCGAGTGGTGAATATATGCGGCGGACCCAGAGTTATCGGGGGACGAAGTGGGTGTAGAGGGGCGAGGGGCGAAATTCGTGGAATCCTGCAAGCTGTTCTGCTTCTGCAACGTGCTCGGACGGAGCGGAGTACTGGTTGCGTCAGGAGAGAAGACGAATTCCGGAGACTTGAACAGTTCTTTTTGCTCGCTAATAAGCTGGGAGATGGGGCGTGATGGTCTAGCGGACCTAGAAATGGAGGTGAATGGGAGTGGGGCATTCATTTTGGCAAAAAAGTCGTCGTAGTTGGGAGGGATCATGGACTGCGAGTTAGATTGAGATGTGGAGGTGTCTGGAGCAGGAGGAGGAGGATTTTTGCGGCGGTGCGACCTCTTAGGCGGCACGGAAGAACGGTCTTGGGGTGCAATCTGCTGCGCTGCAGAGGCTAACTCATGAGCCAAATCAAGGGGTAGACTGGACGAAGAAGGTGCAAATCCCGATGGATTTGTATTCGCCATTGGTTTGGCGGGGTTCTGAGCGACCAGGGCGCGTCAGAGAAGGCCGTAGAAGAGAGACGAGCGACGCGGGCGCGTGCGATGGTCGTGTTTGGGCAGTGATGGGGCATCAAACGTGACTTCCGACACGATGACGACGGAGTGATGGCGCGTGCTAGGAATTTAAACCCAGATCGACCAGTCTGTCTACCGACACTTTCCCGTAGACAGACTGGTTACCAGTCTATCTTGAGGCTGCATCACAGCTAATGCAAAAAGCTGTAAACATTATGCCAGATGGCCACCCAGATAGGGTACGGTGTCTGCAGGGCCTTGCTGTGTCCTTCACCAATTGATACCGGAGGCTGGGAGACTTGGATGATCTTGAGGCTGCATTGCATCTAGACGAAGAAATAGTTCACCTTACACCAGATGGTCACCCAGATAGGGTACGTTGTCTGCAGAGCCTTGCTGTGTCCTTCATAAATTGATACCAGAGGCTGGGAGACCTGAACAATCTTGAGGCTGCATCACAGCTAATGCAAAAAGCTGTAAACATTATGCCAGATGGCCACCCAGATAGGTCACATCTTCTGCAGAGCCTTGCTGTGTCCTCTGCAGAACGATACAAGAGGCTGAGAGACCTGAATGATATTGAGGCTGCATTACAGAGAAACTGAGAAGCAGTTGATCTTACACCAGATGGCCACCCACATAGGGCACATCATCTGCAGAGCCTTGCGACATCCTTCAGAGATCAATACCAGAGACTGGGAGACCTGAATGATCTTGAGGCTGCACTGCAGCTAGATCAAGAAGCTGTAGACCTTACACCAGATGGTCACCCAGGTGGGGCACGGCATCTGTGGAGCCTTGGTGTGTCCTTCACAAATCGATACCAGAGGCTAGGAGACTTGAATGATCTTGAGGCTGCATCACAGCTAATGCAAAAAGCTGTAGACCTTATGCCAGATGGCCATCCAGAGAGGGCAGGTCATCTGCATAGCCTTGCTACGTCCTTCAGGGATCAATACCAGAGGCTAGAAACCCTGGATGATCTTGACACTGCAGTGAAAAAAATACCAAGAAGCAGTTGAAATTACACCAGATGACCACCCAGATAGGGCACATCATCTGCAGGGTCTTGCTGTGTCCTTCTCAGACCAATACCGACAGCTGGGAGATCTGAATGATCTGGAGGCTGCATTACAGGTGTGATGGATATTAGTTATTTATTTATTTATAGCATTGATTTTAATGGTCCTTACAATTATGTGTTACAATAAGTCTCCATGTACTCTCGAGTCGCAGCCTAATACTATTATGGCTGCATAGCTATGCCCTGGTACCGTATTATTATTTATCTTCTCACGGTTCAACACTGCCTTATGACTCTCTCACATTTCCAGTGCTTTGCAGCGTGGGTCGAAGTCACTTTGAGTCTGTGTGAGTCATTGAATTATGACTCATTCAGTAGTCAGTAGTATATAACAGGAGTGTCTTCCCTCCTGTGGACATCCAATCTTACCTTGCCAATACACTGACCCTTGAACCAACACATCTGTGTGATCTCTTAGTTGAGCAGCTAGCTCACTTACTCATCTATTTCTTCTGCAACGCTGCTAAGCTTGCAGTTCAACTGGATACAGTCAACTTGCTCATAACGCATTAGCTCATAATGCATATTGCTCATAACGCATAGGATTCGGCCATCCACCAACTTGGTAGGCAGGGATTTTATGCATTTTTGTCATAATGCATATTGCATAAGGTTTCAGAAGGTCATTATGCATTTTGGCAGTTAAAATTTTGGAAAAACAGGCCTTTTGCCACATAGATACTCCATGATTCATTGTTCAAAAGCCATTTTCAACATGATCACACTTGTGTCAGAGCCCTCTGGTGTATTCTGAAAGGGGACCGACTCAAAGCATGGAACTTGTTCACTCCTGTCGACATTTCCATGGGCATCTTCAGTGTAAGGAGTTGCTGAACTCAAAGCAGGTGACCTTGGAAGAGTTCTAGGGCTCAAAATCCATTCCATGGCTACGAAGTTTTGGCATGTACTGTTGAATATGTTCATTTTTCTGGGAGATGTTACGCATTTGTCACGCCATGTGACATGGTGTGACAAATCTCGCAATGCATATTGCTCATAATGCATAAGGTTTGGGTGTCCACCGACCTTATGCATTATGAGCAAGTCGACTGTACTATCTATTTTGCTGTAGCGTTGCTAGACCTTGCAGTATAATTAGAATCCCTCTATTCTGCTGTGACGTTGCTAGACCTTGCAGTACAATTAGAGTTTCTCAACTGTTCTTGCTTTCAAGTTGCTAGACTTGAAGCCAGAATTAGACCCACGGTTTAGAACTTGGTGAAGCTATCATTCAAGTTCCCCACGTCTTGGTTGACTGATTATACGAGGGTTCCCGAGCTCAAATATATTCATTCTCGGGGTATTACATTCGTGCCATACCAATCGCTCATATTACACATGTTACGACCTCTGCTAGTAACTAGTGTATACCCCGTTTCCCTTACAACAGGCAAAGAAAGAAGCAGTGGGCCTCACACCACATGGACACCCAGCCAGTGCAGGTTATCTGCAGAACCTTGCTGTATCCTACATGGACCAATATAGGAAGTTGAACCATCCAGATGATCTGGAAAGTGTCCACACTCATTACGCTGCTTCCTTCAACATTCCCACTGCAAGACCAGAGGATTCCTGGCATGCCACTCTCATTTGGGCCTCTGTTTCAGAGGAGTTCAAGTCTTTAAATTGCATAGCAGCATACTCCAATGCCTTCAATCTGCTCCCTGAGCTTCTCTGGGTGGGCAATATCCTTTCTGTATGGCATGCAGCCATGCACCGGCTTGATATTGGACAAGTCACTTCAACTGCTGTAAAGACCTGCATCAATTATTCTGACATTGTTTCTGCAGTAGAGATCATGGACCAAGGACTAGGCATCACATTTCAGCAGATGCTCCAATTAACGACAGATTTGGATGAACTTCCCCCTGAGCAAGCAAAGAAATTGAAATTTCTTTCTTCAGAGCTCTACAGCGGCACAACCTCAGATCCAAGAGATGTTGCTGTCAAGAGGCAGGACCTCCTGAAGGAGATCCGGCAGCAGCCAGGTCTTGAATATTTTCTTCTTCCAAAGCCCTACAAGGAGCTTTGCCATTCAGCACAACAAGGGCCTATTGTTATCCTGAACAGTCACCAGCATCATTATGATGCCATTATAATCCTAGATCCAAAATCAGATCCAGTCCATGTTCCATTTCCAAATGTGACACTAGATACGTTGAAATCACAACGAGAAGCACTCAACAAACTCCTTGGCTGTTGCAATGTCAGAACACGAGGAGAATCCACATCAACCAGACTCTTTGGCAATTGGGAGGTGCTTGGATCTGAACCACCTGAAGAGTGTTTTGCAGATTTATTAGTCTGGCTCTGGAATTATATTGTTGATCCTGTTTATCAGGTCTTAGAATCAGTTAGTACCTATCTTGCTACTTCCTTCACATTTCACTAATATCTTGTTTAGCATGGCATTAACAGTGGCAGACTATGGTGGTTGCCAACTGGAGCATTCACAGGATTACCTCTCCATGCAAGCCCTCCAACTAACCAATTCATTCATTCCTATACTGCAACATTGGGATCTTTGCTGGATGCCTATGCAAAGAAGACCTCCACTACTCCTAAATTTGGTATTGTTGGAGTAACAGACACTGGTGGTGCATCCAATTATCTTCAGGGCATGAAACAAGAAGTCAAAAACATTATCTCCATCATCAACAAATCCCAGGTAGATTGCCTTGAAGGAGAACAAGCTACAGTGGATGCTGTGAAGCTCCAGCTACAGAATTGCTCTTGGATCCACTTGGCATGTCATGGCACACAAGATGTGGTTGAACCCACTAAAAGCTGTCTTCTTCTCTATGGAGGCAACTTGGAGATGGAAACAATCCTTAGGATGTCTCTCACAAATGCGGAATTTGTATTCCTTGCTGCATGCCAGACAGCTATGGGTGATGCAAAACTTGCAAATGAATCCTTCCATCTGGGTGGAGGATCTATTGCAGCAGGTTTCCGAGGTGCCATTGGGACAATGTGGTCGATGAATGATTCAGATGGCCCACTGGTTGCAGAGATTGTCTACTCTCATTTATTTCAAGAAGATCGACAGCCTCAGGCAAGTGATGCAGCTGAGGCTCTGCAGCTAGCTGTGAGATAATTGCAGACAACAAAGGTTCCTTATGAGCATTGGATACCATTCATTCACATGGGGGTCTGATCAAAGTCTGTTAGCTGCTCAAATATACCTATTATGCTTACCCTGTTCCATATTTATTCTTGAGAGTGGTTGTTCTGGTCAGATATTATGAACATCAACATGTCTCATACCATCATGCAACAATGGAGGCTATTCCTGTTTACTGCTCTTGCTATACCTATTCCCATACTTACCCCTCACCAGGTAAATTTGTTGTTCTTGTTTTTTCAGTTTTTTCAGTTTTTTTCAGAGATGAGGGTGTATCAAGGAATGTTGGTAAGATTCAGCTAAGATTTAAGACATTAGCAGGTTCCAGGCAGTGACTGAAGTCTGAAAATTGACATCCAGACAGATTCCAGAATCAAAAACCAGAAAATGGACATTTTAACATTTCATTGAGACTTTCATTGAGACCAGATTTGAGACACCTCTCCTTGCATCAACACCTCTTGCACGTTCCTTGTATGGGGGGGGGGGAGGACTCAGCACTGAGTCCCATTCCATGTGGTGCTGCTCTGGCACCAGTCTCTTCATATAGGTGTAGTGAAATTTATGATTGCCAATTCTCATGGGGGTAACACTGCTTGAACATTGAACATTTCAAGTTTTTGGTGAAAAAATTGGTGAAAAATGTTTTGAATTCCACAGCAATTTTTCACCGAGAAAAGTAGGTGAAAAATTTAGAAGTTTTTCAGTACTTTTCTATTTTATTTGAAATTTTTCACCTCAGAGAAAGTGTTGAAAAACTTATAAATATTTCACCTGCTTTTCCAGTGAAAAATTGCTGGGAAATTCAAAACATTTTTCACCAATTTTTTCACCAAAAAACTTGAAATGTTCAACCAGTGTAAAAGATTGAAAACAGATTGATTTCAAGGAGGGATGGTGAGAAACCAAACAATAAAGAAACAAGCTATGAAATGGGAAAGAACGAGGCATGGGGTGGTTGGGCATCAGAGTTTTGACAAATAACTTGTGGACCTTGTTTGACCTTATACAAGGTCTAAAGTTCACAAGGTTGCAAGGCCACCAGAAAGGTCAAAATTTTCATCAATTTAAAAAAAAAAATCTCACATTGATCTGAAACTGAATCAGGAATTCATGGGGGTGTTTCTTGAGTCCTGAGCTTTTTTGACCTTGTGAACTTGTGAACTTGTCAACAAGCTCAGGACAAACTCACAAGCCCAACAAGGTCACCAGGGATTTGTCAATTGGCTGATGGGGCAGGGAGGAGTAGCTGAGGTACCACATGTTTGTTTATTGAAATAAATATAAAATGGAGGGCCATGTTATTGCCCATGATTGACGGCATCACAAGGCTAGTAAACAATACAAACAGTAGTAATATCATTAACTCCGGACTTGGGGTGCTGAGTCCCGCACACATGGCAGAATTTGCAGAGTATTTTCAACTTGTTGACCATGGTCAAATTTTCATACATCCTATTGCCTCACAAGTTATTCCAGGATCCAGAGTGGGGTTGCAACTTGTATCTGGTTGCAATAGAGGCAGACAGACTACCACTGGTTTGAATGATGGCAGAAGGGTTGACTTCAGAGGTAATATAGGAGGTTTACAGCTGTTTCCAAAAACCTTGAGACAAAACATTTTTTTTGGCTTGCACAGATTTTTGATGGAGTGCTAAGGATTACCGGATTTGGTGTTGCCAAGCCCAGGTTGCCACCTTTCCGATGCCAGTGCACCCAGTTTTTTTTCTCTGCTACTCATTCAAGCAAACACCAAAAGAGGAGTTGGGGCTCAGAACACCCATTGGTGTGAGTAATGATGTTTTCCGTACCTCTGCAGCACTCTATCCCACAAATAAAATAATATGAAGAGGAAGGCCTGGGTTGGGCCATCCCCAAATGGAGCTGATCTGAGCCCAAACCGGTAATCCTTAGCACTCCATCAAAACTTGGTGTGTACAAAAAAAAAGTTACCGTCTCAAGGTTTTCGGAAACAGCTGTAATTAAATAGATGGACGGTTAATATTAGGTTGGTTGGAATTTGAAGCTTTGAAGTCTGGATGTTTTTGATTGCAACACTGGTGGCACAGGAGTTTTGACATAGGTCCGGCGGTTTCTGGGGGCTGCAAGTTTCAGGATGCTTCGGCTGTTAAATCATGGGCATGATAGCAAGATTGGGCGAGAATCAGCACATCCAGTGCAAGGAGAGGCTTGAGCACATATTCCAGATTACAGATGAACTGGGCTGTGCATTAATGGGGTTGGGCCTAGTCCGATTGAGTCACGTGACGGTTTGTCTGTGTTTGTTTTCTTCACCCCCTTTTGGTTCGGTGCAAACTCTCCGTCATTCGGAATACTACTTGGGATCCAAAACCCTGATATCTGTTGGTTAAAGAGAAGAGAAAGCCTCAGGACACTTGGCTCCTTACCGGTACCATCTTGGACAGCATAAACGAGAACCCCATTTCGTACGACACCTATGATGATTTACACGGCGAGATTTCAGGCGGAGGTTTGGGTGCAGGGGCACTTGGAAGCGGAGATGAATTCAGCGCGGGCCAGGAGGCCTAGTATTAGAAGGCGTATACTAGTATACAGCGTAGGCGGTGGTAAATAGTAAGATGAGGCAGGAATATAACTCGGTGGATAAAGGAGATGCGTAAGGAGACATTGGGTGAGCTGGAGTATTTGTAGACCATACCTGAGCATAGTTGAGATGGTTTGGAAGCGAAGTAGGTGTGCTAAGGGGTGTCGTGGAATAATGTCGGTGAGATGTGGTTGATTGTATAATCTTGGCAAGTTGTTGAAGTCGGCTTGAATAATTTCTGGTATTCAAGGGCTTGATTCTGCGTGTGTGAGTAAAGGAACTAGCGGAGCGGAAAAGCGACTTTGAGGTGCGGGAGGAGACGTAGTGTCGGCTCAACGCCGACCATCGGACGTCGCGTCCGAAATGCCACACTTGCTGTACTTTCCCCAATTCTGGGTACTTCAGCTCGCGTCTCGCCCTTGTCAATCGCGCTCTCGATGGCCAGTCGCTAAAACATCAATGTTTCTGACTGCTTACTTACAGCTGGAATAGAACTCTGTATCCGCCGCCGGGAACAACTTATGCAGGCCACATCTCGGGTGTTGACCCTTGCTCACAAGCCCACCACGGTCAAGCCGCGAAATATCAGCCCGCTGAGCACCAGCGACCTAATGCTCGCCCTCGCGTCAGACACACTCTCCCGCTTGACGCATCCCCGCCCGCGCGATTCGGAGAACGAGGGAGGGAGATAAATCAGTACGAGTCGCCGCAGCATACTGCGGCTCCGTACGACTCTCTCCCTGCTCACCCATCGACAGGACTGCGCCGCAAAGGCACGCGCGGCCGAGGGGGGCCTCCACGCGCACGGCTGCCTGCGCGTGCTTGCCGCGGCGCACAGCTCTTTGCCCGTCCTCCGCGCATTGTACGATACGGCACATGTTGCACTCCGCGCGTCGTACGCTGCCCGCGCACGCTCCCAGCGTCGTCGTTCCTTTACTCCGCGTACATTCACGCCTCGACTGACCGCCCACGATGGCGCCGTCGCACGCCGACGGCCTTGCCTGTACCGCGGAAACGCCCACCCCGCGTTACGCGCACGCGTACGACAGCGTGTCGCCGCTCGCACGCCTCCCTGTACCGCAACAGGTGCGCAGTCCCGCCACCCGTATATACGCGTGCGGCAAATATCACGTCCGCGGACCCATCCTGGACGCGGAAAACACCGGCCCATTCTCGCCCCGCAGCCAACGCAAGCATCGCCGTACACCCACACCCGCGCTTACGCTGTCCCTCCACGCATCGCCGCTCGCGATGCCGTACCTGCGCGTGCATCGCGCGATGGCTCCCCACCGTGGACAGCACATACGTCAACGCACCCGGGGGTGCCGCCGTCCTGCGTGCATGATCCCCCCCGCCAATATCGACGCCCACCCTCATCGTGCCGCGGCCACCCACACGACTCCCCGTCCCACCACACGCGCACCCCGTGCGCTCCGCACCTCTCTGCGCCGCAACTCGCCTCGCTGTATCTCTGCGTACGACAGCTCCCCACGCGCCGCGGCCGCCTTCTCGCCCGTGTACGACTTCCGCCCCACAGCCCTGGCGTGCCTCCAGCGAGCCCCACATGCGCACCCCGTATTTCCGCGCCGCAACTCGCATTGCTGTATCTCTGCACGCACCACACGCGCGCAGTGTGCGATGGCGCTCGCACCGTGGACGGGACATGCCACTCGCCCTGCGTAAACTGAATAAGCATCTCCCGAGCGTGAACTGGATATGCACTTCGCACGAGTCACGGTCCCTGCGCATAGCGTTCGTACGGCGATGCCTCCCGGCCCCCGCACGCCGCATGCCCTGCGTCGCATAGCACGCATGTCCGCGGAATCGCGGTCTGCTCTGCGCGTATCCCCCGGGAGCCCAGAACGAGATGAATGATAAAATGGGGACGAGAGGTCGAGGGATAGATGAGGAAGGAGACGGAACGTATGTGGATGAGATGCGGGGAAGGGAAAGGAGGAAGATCGCAGGGGGACGAGAGAGAAGGGTAATGGGGGAATGAAAATCAAATGAAATGGAGGAGTGGAACAAATAACGAGAAGAGAATACACACCCTCCGTTCCCATCCATCCTTCGTATCATTCTCGCGTCTCACAGGCAGCGCCGGATGCACATGTAACGACTTCTTGCGCAGATTGATGCACACGCGGGGGGCGAGCGGGGTCTACGAGTTATTGGCGACCATGAAGCAGTGACGACGGCGCAGGAGAGGCGAGGAGACGCAGGGTACGGTATAATGAGCATGGCGAGGAAGGTGTAGACTGGGGTGGCGTGCAGAATCGGTATTGGAGCAGACAAAGAAAAGGGAGATAAAATAAAAATTGCCAGGCAGATTATGCAAACGATAAGGGACGCAAATGCGCACGGTCAACGACGCAGACGTCTAAATCCCCGGCTGCTTACCCCATCCTTGATCGCGGGCGGTGACGGTGGTGGCGACGCGGGGCCAAGTTGGATGGGGGTTGCTGAAGCTCTGGGAGATAAGAAACGACGACGAAGCGCTGTCGGTCCTTATCGGCGGAGGTCTGCTGTTGCTTGTCGCCGATGTGGACGGAGACGACGACTCGGAGCAAGGTGTAGACGGCGAGCACAGAGCAGAGTAAATAAGGTCGAGAGAGGCTGGTTCCCGCCGTGGGTGGTCGTGGGCGGTGGTGGGCGGGAGCAAGGGAGAGAGGCAAGCGGTGCTGATGAGCCAATCAAGTGCGTCGGATCAACGGCCGATGTTGCCGGCAACGACTGACTTTGCTTTTCCTTCCACACTTGCAAGCCAACGGCCTTTTACTCTGCTCTCCTCCACACAAACCGCCGCATTACCCAACAAATCCACTCATTAGCGCTAGCCAGCATCTATCTGCCTTCATCCTCTTCTACGTCGACATCGCAAGACTGGCAGCTGCGTCGGATGACTCGGATCCAAGTCGAATTGCGGCAGCCATGCAGCGTCCAACTCAAGCTCAAAATTAATCCAAATGACGAATATGGGTCCGTGCTACTCGCCGGCACCGTTGCGAGCTCACTGACGCGCAATTGGCACAACGAATTTGTGCAGCATTAATTCCGTATGCTCGCTTCGCCGCCGTGCTTCTGGCCCGCGATGTTCCTTGAGAGCGCAACCCCACGAAATAGCCCGTAGGTTTTAACGTGCGCTAGCGCATTGCGCCCTTCTTTGCGCCCTTCTCGCCACTTAAACACCAATTCCTCTGCGTATCCTCGTCCGCCACGGAATCCCGCTTCTCCTCTGCGCTGCCACCGTCATCGACCGTTTCCTTTCCAGCAGCGCCCATCGCCTGTGCAGCGGCTTCGCAAAAGCCGATCGCGAAGCACACTCGTATCTTGGGCTCCACCTCCGCTATCGTCGCGCTGTCCCACGGACAGGCAGAACCAGGACGGCGCGAACGAGCCCGAGATCCAGTCCTTCACTCTGCTTTACTGTGCGTCCCATCTTTCGTCCTGCTTTTTATTCTCTCTTTAACTGACTTGGGGTCGTATCTTACAGCGCCTCCGGGGTTGAGTTGGGCGCAAGACGAGTCAGAGTCAGAGGAATCGATTGGGGGTTGAATAAGCTCGAATGGCGGAAGTCTGGGTGAGCATTCCGAAAATCAGTCCGAACGTTCATTTCTCCTGCAAATCTTGTCTTACCTCGCCCAATCCTAGGCTCGCGTCTTCCAAAATCACGGCGCTCGATGTGACCCAAAATCTGTGATATTAATATTTATACTACTTACTTCTCACGAAAACCCGTCGCATCCTCAACGCCTCCCAGAACGGGATGATAACTGCTGCCCGCAGCGCGTCCGACTCCCACGCATGTAGGCCAGAAAGCGAGACAACAATTACTCCCGCATCCCACGACGTACTGCTTCCCCGTACGACCACCCCCATAAAACCTTCCGCACCTCGAGAGCACCACGAATCGGGCGCGCACCCCTGCTGTGCGTTCTCGTCTACGCCTCCGCGGCTTACGTCCATCGCCGACCGGCTCACCATCGACGTGGACAAGCATGCACGTACCACTGCAAACACCCATCAAACGAGCCAACATTCCTCGACACATCCTCGTCTCAACAAAAATCTGAAACACTTCTCAAACAAAACCAACCAATTTAGCTGGTGTGGGGTAAGTATGCAAATAGGTATAGCACGAGCAGCAGGCAGGAATAGCTTCTGTTGTTGCATTATGGTTTGAGACACAGTGATGTTCATAATATCTGACCAGCACAATGACTTTCGACAATAAATACAGAACAAGGTAAGCATAATAGGTATATTTGACCAGGTTTGAACAGCTAACAGACTTTGATCAGACACCCATGTGAATAAATGGTATCCAACACTCATAAGGAGCCTTTCTTGCCCTCAATTCTCTGACAGCTAGCTGCAGAGCCTCAGCTGCATCACTCACCTGAGGCTGTTGATCTTCTCGAAATAAATGAGAGTAGACAATCTCTGCAACCAGTGGACCATCTGAATCATTCATTGACCACATCATCCCAATGGCACCTCTAAAACCTGCTGCAATAAATCCTCCACCCAGATGGAAGGATTCATTGACAAGTTTTGCATCTCCCATAGCTGTCTGGCATGTAGCAAGGAATACAAATTCCGCATTTGTGAGAGGCATCCTAAGGATGGTTTCCATCTCCAAGTTGGCTCCATAAAGAAGAACAGCAACAGCAGGGTTCCAGTTTAAACCTGTCGTACCCCTACGAGACCTCCGCGTTCAAACCGGTTCGAACCATCATGGTTCGAACCCTGGTCTTCCTTCTATATAACAAATCTGCGGTTTAAACCATTGTGGTTGCAGTTCCAACCATTCGGCTTAAACCACTGTTTATACCGGTGGTTATGGTTTAATCTGGCTTAAACCACAAGATCAAAATGTGATGGTTCCAGCTGGTTCAAACCGGTTGGAGCTATGATGGTTCCAACTTTCCTTCAAACCGGTTGGAGCCGTGATGGTTTAAACCGGTTGGAACCAGTTGGAGCCATGGTGGTTCAAACCAGTTGAGGCTCATACTGGTAAGAAAATATTTCTCTTTGTTGCCTGGTACTCTCAATGAACAATGAGATGCCAAGTTGTAATTATCCATAATATAGATCTCTACCACACTTTCCGTAGTTATGTCCCAGGGCAGATCAGTATATTCTCCGCATTTTACCATTAAGAACTACTCATCTTCCAGGCTCAAGCTCTATTTCCAGTTGAACTCAAGATAGAAGCTAACAAGCATCCAGAGAGCACTTATTTGCATCATTATGATCTGAGTTCTCAGATACAGGAACTCTTACAGTCTTAGTGCGTCAACATGGGGGCGCCCTGAGTGGTAGAAATATTCGTTTGGACAAGGACTTAGAAATCTGTAAATTCTGATCGTAGTTGCTATCCAATCCTGACCACAACTGCTCACATAGTCCTACTGCAAGCCACGGAGCCTCACAGTTGGAACCACTTGAGTTCAAAGTATGATGGTTCCAACCGGTTCGAACTGTGATGGTTCCAACAGGTTCAAACCACTGATGGTTCAAGGTTCAAACCCCGAGAGTGGTTGGAACCGTGATGGTTTGAACCTGTTGTTTAAACTGCATGAGCTTGAAACACAACAACCATATTGGTTCAAACCTGAGTTCAAACACAGAGTTACAGGCAAGTTATATAGAAGAAACACGACGGTTCAAACCACCATGGTTCAAACCAGGTTCGAACCGGGGCCCTCGTAGGGGTACGACAGGGTTTAAACTGGAACCCTGCTAGGGTACAGAAGAAGGCGACTTTTTGTTGGATCAACTGCATCTTGTGTTTCATGGCAGGCCAAATGCATCCAAGAGCAATTCTGTAATTGGAGTTTCACTGCATCCACTGTGGCTTGCTCTCCTTCAAGGCACTCAATTTGTTCCTTTCTGACAATAGAAAGAATGTTTTTGACCTCCTGTTTCACTCCCTGAAGGTAATTTGAACCACCACCAGTGTCTGTTACTCCCACAACACCCACTTTAGGAGCAGTGGAGGACTTTTTGGAATAGCCATCCAACAGAGATCCCAATGTTGCAGTATAGGAATGAATAAATTGATCAGCTGGAGGGCTTGCATGCAGAGGCAATCCTGTAAATGCTCCAGTTGGCAACCACCATAATCTGCCATTGTGGATTCCATGCTGAAAGACTATCAGTGAAATAGAAAGAGGATAGTAAGATGTGTACTAACTGATTCCAAGACCTGATAAACAGGACCAACAATATAATTCCAGAGCCAGGCTAATAGATGTCAGCGTTGGCTCGGGTCGGCTGGACCAGAAAGGACACGGGGAACCGTTCAGGGATATTGGGCACAACTAAGTAGCTGATACGGGTGTCGAGGATTACGACGAGCCGGATAGCTTCCTTGTTGGGTCAAGACGGATTAATCCGAGGGGTGAGCGAGGGAAATCGGTGAGAGCCAACGACGGAGGGGTTTCCATAGAGGAAGGTAACGGGTAGTCGTACAATCCGGTGTAGTATGAGCGACTGGTGAGAATTCAGAGCGTCGGAATAACCCGAGGGAACAGCGAGGTCAAGCCAAGGTAAGCCTGAGTATAGACGAGGTAGAATCTACTGTACAGGGAGATTCTACCCTACTTATATACTATTTGACGATCAGGAGAGTATCTATATGATAAAATGCGACACTGAGGAGAATCAAGGAACGCAGGGGCGTAGTGATGCGCCAAGAGCGTAGAGGGGTAGTTGCGACGCATAGGGACGGGTTGGAACTGCCGCGATCGCTTGATCGGGTTTGCGATAGTTGATGGAACCGTCGCGATCGCTCGATCGGGTTTGCGATAGTTGATGGACTACCTGCGGGTTAATCCAGGCAGCTGAACCAAATCATGACATTACCCCCCTCTTCAGGGTCGACGTCCCGACGACCGCTTGCGAGGAAAAAAAAAAAATTCCCCGGTTTCTTCGCCCCCGTGGCTTTCTGTTTTACCGTCATCCGATTGGGATTTCTCAGTATGAGTGTATCGCGTTGTTCATTGTTCCAACCATTAATCGTTCGTGTAGGTTCCTGCGGGTTTTCTTATCGTCCGATTCGGGATTCCTCAGTATGAGTGTATCGCGTCGTCCGGTCATTTGCAAGTCATTCGGCTCTCCTATGCCGGGTTGTTCGGGGCCTTCGTATGGCGGATTATTCCGCACATACGGCAATCTCCTTCATCCTCGTATGGCGGATTATTCTGCACATATGGCAGTCTTCGACCATCGTCGCACAGCGGGTAACCCGCGCGTTTGTTGGTCCTCTGGAGCTATAATCACGAAGCGGATTCTAGGAATCAATGCCTTCAGGATACATAGCCCCATATCCGGTTCTTTGAATCAATGATCTGCGGCCAAAAATAGCGATGCCGGCTTGCCGAGACTCCTCGAGGCGCGGATCAAGAAGATCCACGCTTAATTCCGGTGATTTTATGTTTTCCTGTCGGCTGTGGAAGCTTCCGCTCTTCTCCATCAACCCGATTAGGGTTGTCGCATAAGATCGCCCCTAAGCCATTGAATGGCTGCGGGTTCTTCTCCAGGGCACGGGTTTATAAAACCTCGGATGCTGTGTAGCCCCTTCATACCCTCTCTTTCTTCCTCTGATCATGCCCCCCAAAAATGCCAAGGACGACTCCAAAAAACCACCGCGCCCTAATCGACGAACGTACCGTCCTCCTCGTCGGGACCCGCGCGGCCCCCGTCCCTATGGGCACCATCCTCCAAACCCGTCGGTCTTCAACCCTTTCGCGGACCAGGTGCCATATCGGGAGCCCTGGCGGCGTCTTTACGCTGAACACGATCCCGCCTCCATTCGCGAGCTACCGCCGGCGCATCTTGGGCTCGCGATCCGGTAATTCTCCCCGCCCCGCGTTATTGGAATATGGGCGCGTTGCGCATGCTGGAGCGTTGTTCTCCGCTAGCGCCTCGGATTCTTCGCGATCTGCCTCCCGTTTTTTGTCGGATGGAGGGGTACCCCTATGCCCCCGTTCCCCTACGCGATACCGGTATGGAGGCCCTGGGATCCCACCTGGACGAAGGTTTTACCATGGCGGATGCGGCTCACGAGCATTTCCGTTTGGTGGCCACTGTAGCCCACTGGGACATGGCCATTTTCGGTCCTCGCGGCGCGGCCTTCGGCGGATTCTTTCCTCGCGCTGCCAACGGGTTCTTGTTCGAGGTGGTGCACCAGGGTCGTCGGCGGGAGGTGGACCTGCACGAGTACCTCGCCAACGCGGCGCACGCTCTTGAGGACACCTTGCGCACGTATGGGCTTGACCGAAACAAGCATGCTTGGACCCTCATTCAAGGCGTGGTAAGTCTTCCTTGACGGGTTTTCCGCGGCGGCTGATTTGTCGGGTTGTAGGTTGAGCTGGAGCGGGTGTTACATTTCCTGGCGCACAACGGCGTGCAGGTTTTCATGCACCAGAACCTTATCACGTCGATGCGAAGGGCTGGTCGGCAATTTTGGGATAACCTCCCCCCCACGGAAGCGGACGCGCGGCTTCTCGCAGTTCGGGAGTCCGCCGACTTCCCCTCCTCTCCACAGGCGCGAATGGGAAATTTCTGGGAGTCAATCTACGTCTTGCCGGCAAATTGGATCGACCCTCGGGCTCAGGACGTCACCCAGCCGGGTTTATCGAACTCGCGGGACCGGGTCATTCGTTTCGACGGGTTCCTGGAGTATCTAGACCGTGAGTCTGTCTTCTTTTCTCGCCGTTGGGCTGGTTTATTAAGTCGGGTTGTAGATCTTGCCAAACACGGGATTTCAAATCCAGACGGGGTGCTCTCGCGCGAGTTCGAGAACGGGCGCGAACATCCTGACCCCTCCGCTGTTATCCCGGATTCCTCTGCCGAGATTGAGGACAGGGAGTATCACGTTTCGCCGCCTCCTTCGCCATCCCCTTCGCCCCTTCCGTCGCCTCCTCCACCACTCCCGTCTTCCCCGTCTTCCGATGTCGAGATGTTGGACGCGGAGGAACCTGTCCTCACCAAACCGGATCCTCCCATTAGGCCGTTCATCCGAGTCCCACCGCGCCCCGCCTTCCACAAACGACCCCGCGTAGAGGTGGTCACCGACTCCGAGGACGAGCGTCCTCACGCCCGGCGTCGAGTCCATCGTCGGCCCAGCCCCTCTCCTCCTCGAGGGGGGGGCGTCTTCTTCGCGCCGGAGGAATTCTCCGCGCGGTCCTGCCGAGCGTGCGCGAGCTAGAAGCCCACCACCCGCCGGCCCTTCTCATCGGCAGCCCTCTGCCAGTTCGGAGCGTGTGCCGCCGCAAGGGGCCGCAACGCGCTCCTTCACTGTCTTCCCGCTACTCGTCCCAAGTCCCCCGGGGCGTTCGTAGTCGAGGGTCTCGTCGGGCACCTCGTCATCGGCGCCAGGAGCCTGCAGATCCGCCCGCCGACCCCGCTCCGTTGTTGGAACCAATTCCCGGCGGGGTCGCTCGCTATTTCCGGGGGGAGCAACACCGTCCGCTAGGGGACGTGGTGCGTGGTATAGTACCGCCCTGCCCCTTCTGTCGCCAGGCGGGCCGCATCTGCTCCAACGGGACGGGCCAGGTGGACCGAAACGCACCTCGCCCCAAGAAGGGGCGATATACGTGCGATGTGTGTGCCAAGCTGCACAGCTCCTGCGCGTCCTGGGCTGGATTTCACGACCAGTACAAGGCGCGCGACATCACGGATTATTCCTTCGAGTACTGGGAGCACGTTGGGCAGGGGAACTTCATCCCCTTGCACCCGGATTATCGCCTGTGGGATTTGAACACGGTTGGTGAGTCAAATACTTTGAACCGGGTTGTTGTCGGGGATTAACCCGGTTTCCTCCCAGCTTGCGAGCAGGGGTACAGGTCGTTCTGCTACGACCTGCAGCCGCTTTTGAACATGGAGCGGGCTCGTCGTCGGGTGCCGCATTCTCAGCGGAAGAAGCGCGGCGTGCGTGCCGAGGGAGTCATGGTCGAGGCCCGCGAGGAAGATGCTCCCGTCGAGCCACCAGCGGGAACCCCGGTCAAAGACCCGGTCGCTGATGCAGACATCACCATGGGCGAGGCGCCGCCAATCGAGATTTCGTCGGAGTCCGCAGATGAAGATCGCGAGGCCGTGATTTCGGTGGGCGATTACGACTTGGACGAGCCTGACGAGGAATGCATGGGCTTCTCCCTGGGCGATTACGACCTTGACAAGGAGCCTGCACCGCCCCCTGCGGCGCCTTCTCAGCAGGCGGGTCCCTCTCGTCCGCGGCCCTCTTCCGTAGCTAGCCCCCATCCCAGTACTCCGGAATGCGTGCCCGAGCCCGGATTCTTAGACCGCCTGTTCAATCACTCCGAGCAGGGGGTAGATGTGCTCCACCGGGATGTCAACTCCGTCTTGGAGTGGTACGAGGTGCAGGGTTCCGGGAGCGAAGATCCCGTAGTCCGACTGGAGACACACCGGTACATGATGCGGGTGATGGAGCAGGTAGAAATTGACCTGGCACGTCGTGTGGAGCCGGAGTCGCAGGGGAAGGGAAAGGGGAAAGAGAGAGCCATGGACTGAACCGCAGCCTGGCGTGTATTTCTGTATGCCCTTTTTTGTCGTAGTTTGATAATCCTATTCGTGGTTCGTTCGTCATGTGATCGCGTTTTGGTGGAAGTTCTGTGTTAAACCCGGCTTCTCCGGGTTTTACGGGTTCTTAAGGAGGGTTCGCGAGTTATGTTTGAAGAAGAATGTGATTTGGAAGTGAGATAGAGACAGGGTATATGCACCGATCCTGGGACACCGGTATCAAGATCCTTGGTCCGGACTAATGGTGGATTCTCCCCCGTGTCCGGATTCTTCTTCCTTCAATTCTTCGGCGCATCCCCCCCTTCCTGAGTGACGGGGCCCGGCACCACCTCGAATGGTGGGGGTCCCATTGGTTGACCATTGTCGCGAACAATCCGTACTTCGCCGGTGCGTGGGTTGTGGAATAACAAGTCGTCCATGAACACACTGATTGGTGCGCCTGTGTCGAGGGAAGCTCTGGTAGCCCCCCTCTGGTGTGTCGGTTCCAAGGGAGGCATATCGTCTTCTTCTGGCCTGGTGTGTCGTTGCGATCCTCGGGCTCTGGGCAAAGGGGCGTCCTGGCGCCGATGTTGGTGAGGGAAGCCGGCCGCGCGAGGTGGAATAAATCCGGGACGCGCAGGCCTGGTTTCGGACCTCGCCACTCGCAGGATCCAGGCGCCGAAACGATTTGTGATGTGCTGGAGTTGCTCCACCCACCAGGGTGTGCGGGTTCTTGGAACCTGTTGTTGTCTGCGGGCATTGTAATGGGGTGCAGTCTCCTGCGACCACCATAGTGCCCTGGGGGCGATCATAAACATGACCGCCATGCCAAACACCACTTCTTGTAGTGCGTATAGGCCCCAAACCCCTCCGAACTCCGGGTTGCTGCCCTTATCGAGGTAAATGATTAGGTGGGCCATCGTGGAGTGAGGGTTTGGTGTCGAGTTGTGTATCCGGGAACGGGTAGATTAGATTCTACCTTCTGTCAGCGTCGGCTCGGGTCGGCTGGACCAGAAAGGACACGGGGAACCGTTCAGGGATATTGGGCACAACTAAGTAGCTGATACGGGTGTCGAGGATTACGACGAGCTGGATAGCTTCCTTGTTGGGTCAAGACGGATTAATCCGAGGGGTGAGCGAGGGAAATCGGTGAGAGCCAACGACGGAGGGGTTTCCATAGAGGAAGGTAACGGGTAGTCGTACAATCCGGTGTAGTATGAGCGACTGGTGAGAATTCAGAGCGTCGGAATAACCCGAGGGAACAGCGAGGTCAAGCCAAGGTAAGCCTGAGTATAGACGAGGTAGAATCTACTGTACAGGGAGATTCTACCCTACTTATATACTATTTGACGATCAGGAGAGTATCTATATGATAAAATGCGACACTGAGGAGAATCAAGGAACGCAGGGGCGTAGTGATGTGCCAAGAGTGTAGAGGGGTAGTTGCGACGCGTAGGGATGGGTCGGAACTGCCGTGATCGCTTGATCGGGTTTGCGATAGTTGATGGAACTGTCGCGATCGCTCGATCGGGTTTGCGATAGTTGATGGATTACCTGCGGGTTAATCCAGGCAGCTGAACCAAATCATGACAATAGATCTGAAAAACACTCTTCATGTGGTTTGGATGTAACTCCCTCACGCTGGCCAAAAAGTCTAGTTGATGTGGATTCTCCTCGTGTTCTGACATTGTAATGACCCAGGAGTACATGGAGTGCTTCGTGTTGTGATCTCAACACATCTAGTGTCACATCTGAAAATGGAACATGCACTGGATCTGATGTTGGATCCAGGATTATGATCCCATCACAATGATTCTGGTGGCCATTCAGGATAACAACAGGCCCTCATTGTGCTGAATAGCAAAGCTCCTTGTAGGGCTTTGGAAGAAGAAAATGTTCAAGACCTGGCTGTTGGCGGATCTTTTTGAGTAGATCCTGCCTCTTAATAGCAAGATCTCTTGGATCAGGGGATGTGCCACTGTAGATCTCAGAAGAAAGGAATTTCAATCTGTTTGCTTGAGCAGGGGGAAGTTCATCCAGGTCTGTCCTTAATTGGAGCATCTGCTGAAATGTGATGCCGAGTCCTTGTTCCATGATCTCTACTGCAGACACAAGGTCAAAAAATAGGATGCAGGTCTTCACAGCACTTGAAGTGACTTGTTCAATATTGAGTCGGTGTATGGCTGCATGCTGTACAGACAGGATATTTCCCATCCAGAGAATCTCAGGTAGCAGATTGAAGGCATTGGAGATGCTGTGATGCAATTAGAAGACTCGAACTCCTCGGAAACAGAAGCCCAGTGGAGGGCAGCATTCCAAGAGTTTTCTGGTCTTGAAGTGGGTATTTGGAAGGAATCAATATAATGAGTATGCACACTTTGCAGATCATCCAGGTCTCCCAGCCTCTGGTATTGATCTGTGAAGGACACAGCCAGGCTCTGCAGTCGACCTGCCCTATGTGGGTGCCCATCTGGGGTGAGATCTAAAGCTTCTTGATCTCTCTGTAATGCAGCTTCCGGATCATCCAGGTCTCCCAGCCTCCGGTATCAATCTGTGAAGGACACAGCCAGGCTCTGCAGTCGACCTGCCCTATCTGGGTGCCTATCTGGGGTGAGATCTAAAGCTTCTTGATATCTCTGTAATGCAGCAGCTTCCAGATCATCCAGGTCTCCCAGCCTCCGGTATCAATCTGTGAAGGACACAGCCAGGCTCTGCAGTCGACCTGCCCTATCTGGGTATCTGGGGTGAGATCTAAAGCTTCTTGATCTCTCTGTAATGCACCTTCCAGATCATCCAGGTCTCCCAGCCTCTGGTATCGATCTCTGAAGGACATAGCCAGGCTCTGCAATCAACCTGCCCTATGTGGGTGCCCATCTGGGGTGAGATCTAAAGCTTCTTGATCTCTCTGTAATACAGCTTCCAGATCATCCAGGTCTCCCAGCCTCTGGTATCGATCTCTGAAGGACATAGCCAGGCTCTGCAGTCGACCTGCCCTATGTGGGTGCCCATCTGGGGTGAGATCTAAAGCTTCTTGTTTTCTCTGTAATGCAGCTTCCAGATCATCCAGGTCTCCCAGCCTCTGGTATCGATCTCTGAAGGACATAGCCAGGCTCTGCAGTCGACCTGCCCTATGTGGGTGCCCATCTGGGGTGAGATCTAAAGCTTCTTGATCTCTCTGTAATGCACCTTCCAGATCATCCAGGTCTCCCAGCCTCTGGTATCGATCTGTGAAGAACACAGCAAGGGTGCGCAGATGTTCTGCTCTATCTGGGTGCCCATCCAGGGTGACATCTACTATCTCTTGAAATTCCATGACAGCAGTCTCAGGATCATTCATATCCCCCAGCCTCTGGTAACGAATTCTGTGGGACACAGCACTTCAGTCAACCCTTTTCCCAGACCCATAGGGCCTAACTGTTTCCAATAGTTAATGGGTCCTATGGGGGGCAGATTTGGCAGGAGTTCCCACATTTAGAGGGAAGGACCACAGCTTCCCATATTGCCAATTTGGGCTTCCCTCTTTTGATGGGATGTCCCAGGGGGTCACATCACAGGGGCCAAACAAATTGGGATGCTGCATGCATTTCTGCATGTAATGGGCTGCAAATAGGTGGATATGAAAGCCCTTGCATGCCTTAGCCTGTGGGAGGTGCCATGTCCAATAATATCAACATTTATGCTGGCCCTATTAAATGTCCTCCCCTGCTCTCATATGCTAGCATTAGTAGCATTGGCACCCTGTGCAGGCTGTACATGGTCTGTAATAGCCTGCAGGGCATGGATGGGCTTGCAGCTTGGGGCACAAGGGTAAGCATGGGATTTTTGCTTGTAGCTTGGGAAATGGGTAGGGCATGGGCTATGTGATCCAGGCTCATACCTTGGGTACCAGGTTGCAGTAGAGATTAGTATATAGCCCCCATACATGGGTTCAGCATAGGCTACACAGGGGGTGTATAATACCTCATCCAGGATCATACCCTTGGGACCCATGTGCAATATACACTGGGGATTCAGCATGGCTACACCATCTATCCATGCCTGTACCTTGGGGTACGTGGACCATACCTCATCCAAACCATTCCCACTTCTGGCACTCCATCTGGTCCGTCCCACTCCAAAAAAATTGCTCATGGGATGTCCCATTCCCCTCTGGGAATTCCCAGATTAAGGCTCACTTGGGGTGTCTCACATGCGCTATGGGAAGGACCACACCTACCATAAATGGCAGGTATGGTCATTCCCAGTGCTTACCATAAATGGCAGGTATGGTCATTCCCAGTTGCTACCATAAATGGCAGGTGTGGTCCTTCCCGGTTAGTTCCTTTTTGGGACACTAACACTTTCTGCCAAAAAAGGAAATACTCTACATCAACCCTTCCCTTGTGCGCAATGTACCATCTATAATAGCCTAATTACTGGCCCCACTACATATGCTTAGTCCCTGAAGTCTCAGAGCCCCCAAAGTTCTGCTGACCATAGGGAAGAAATAATATTTTTATTGTGGGCCAGGGATAGTATTTGCCCTAGTGCTTAGAATACAGCCTATAATGTCTTTGGCTAAGCATGTGAACCACAATTTTATCTGGCCAGAATAGTTGTGTGGAGCTTATGAACCCACTGATGCTCAAAACCCAAAAAAAGAAAAAAAGACCAGCACCGGAGTTCAAGCTCAAGAGCACAACACCAGAGATTGGTCATCATCCAAAGAAATAAACAGTAAGTACGACTATGCCAGGGAACCAGTACTTTTGGTGCCATTTATGACGCAGACATGCCGACCCAACATCGCTGCTCAATTTAGTCTCCTTTATTTTGCACGCCTGTCTTGCACCTGTCACTGTCAAGTCAACCATCAGGACCAGTACCTTTGGTGCCGTTTATGACACAGACATGCCGGCCCAGCATCACCCGTCAATTTAGTCTATTTCACACGCCTGTCTTGCACCTGTCACTGTCAAATCAACCATCATTTATTGCTGGCTGTGGGAATTTATTTTGCGTTTCATGCAACAACCAGGGGCTCTTTCCCAGAACCGTCAACACAGTCAGAGAGCCCTCGGCAAGCTCTATAACTTTGATTTTGACCATATTTTTAGACACGAACCACCAACTTCCTTTTTTGGCCACTACGCCTTTGTCCCAAAAAGGGAATTACAGTGTTTTCCACTTCATTTGGTCAGATTTCAACCATCTTAGATGATCTAACTCATTGGGCAGGATGGTATTCACCATAGAACATGATGTGAAGCACACCCAGGAGCACTACACCTCTGTGAGAGGCAGATAATGGGCAGAGTGATTGATTGACCTCTCAACAGGAATATCTTGGGAATATGGTCATTGAATACAATCCAACCACTACTAAAATATATCCCCATCTCATGGACATGTCCTTCACACAGTAAAACAACTCATGAGTAACCAGGAGAGTACATTCTAACCATATTCTGAAACATCATGAGGGCTTCATTGTGATGGTATATAGCCAGCTAAGTTATTGAATTTATGATCCTAGGCTTTTACATTATCTATATAAACACATGAGCAAGGCCATCGGCTCAACTGTTCATTGCTAGGTCCTTATTAAAGGTGAACATGCTTAAAATGACTATTCAGCCAATTTTGCATGTGATATGATTGAAAAGTGTATGATATGGATTCAAACCAAATATTATGGGGCATCCGAACATATAAAGCCAAGAATCATCCCAATATCTGTCTTTGAAGATCCACAATCTCAAGTGACATTTTTCGCTTTTTTGGTGAATTAGGGATTATGCAGAGCTAATAGTGCAATATAAACAACAGAAACGAGAACAGACCTAATGAAAGATGGATATTACACTTTATTTGAAGGATTTTGGTGAAGATTTGGCCAGATGATGTTTTCATCCATAGGCAATAGTCGACTTCATATTGCTATTTAACCCATCCACTCGGAAATACCATTTGTCTGAAACTTGACCAGATTTGTTGAGATACAGTTAAATATTGATCTTGCATTATGTCTCTTTTCATTTTGAGTGTTTATTTTGCAGTAGCTGCTCTGGATGGTGCCCTATTCACCAAATAAGCGAAAAATGTAATGTGACATTCTGAATCTTTAAGGCCATATATTGGCACAATTCTGGGATCCAGACGTTGGTAAGAGCAGTAGAATGTTTGTTGAACCTTTCCCTCCCTTCTGAACCTTGGAGGTAGAGAAAATGAGGTGAAAATGCATAGAAACACATTAACACACTTAATCTTTGCTTATGGCTCAGCTCTGTGTGCCAACACCCATCAGACATCCTTTTACACATGGTGATCGCTCCATGATAGGATTTTCGACATGCCAGATAGATGCATGACTTGGCAATGGAGCAATGATAGCATGATGAACTAGGATTAAACATGCTCTTTTTCTTCCTTTGAATCTATTCTAGTGTGACAAGAATGTATCTATATTACTCATTGATAGTCTGGAATGTTGTTCTGATACCTGTATCGCTATATCACGAAGATATGATGCTGCAGAGGTGAATGTATTACCTTGCCCATAATAGGGCTCTCACAGAGGTGTAGTGCTCCTGGGTGTGCTTCAAATCATGTTCTATGGTGAATACCATCATGCTCAATGAGTTAGATCATCTAAAATGGTTGAAATCTGACCAAATGAAGTGGAAAGCATTGTAATTCCCTTTTTGGGACAAAGGTGTAGTGGCCAAAAAAGGAAGTTGGTGGTTCGTGTCTAAAAATATGGTCAAAATCAAAGTTATAGAGCTTGCCGAGGGCTCTCTGACTGTGTTGACGGTTCTGGGAAAGAGCCCCTGGTTGTTGCATGAAACGCAAAATAAATTCCCACAGCCAGCAATAAATGATGGTTGATTTGACAGTGACAGGTGCAAGACAGGCGTGTGAAATAGACTAAATTGACGGGTGATGCTGGGCCGGCATGTCTGTGTCATAAACGGCACCAAAGGTACTGGTCCTGATGGTTGATTTGACAGTGACAGGTGCAAGACAGGCGTGCAAAATAAAGGAGACTAAATTGAGCAGCGATGTTGGGTCGGCATGTCTGCGTCATAAATGGCACCAAAAGTACTGGTTCCCTGGCATAGTCGTACTTACTGTTTATTTCTTTGGATGATGACCAATCTCTGGTGTTGTGCTCTTGAGCTTGAACCCCGGTGCTGGTCTTTTTCAAATAAAATTGTGGTTCATATGCTTAGCCAAAGACATGATAGGCTGTATTCTAAGCACTAGGGCAAATACTATCCCTAGCCCACAATAAAAATATTATTTCTTCCCTATGGTCAGCAGAACTTTGGGGGCCCTGAGACTTCAGGGACTAACCATATGTAGTGGGCCCAGTAATCAGGCTATTATAGATGGTACATTGTGTACAAGGGAAGGGCTGATGTAGAGTATTTCCTTTCTAGGCAGCAAGTGTTAGTGTCCCAAAAAGGAACTAACTGGGAAGGACCATACCTGCCGTTTATGGTACCAAGTGGGAAGGACCATACCTCCTCTTGATGGTAGCAACTGGGAAGGACCACACCTGCCATTTATGGTAGCAACTGGGAATGACCATACCTGCCATTTATGGTAAGCACTGGGAATGACCATACCTGCCATTTATGGTAGGTGTGGTCATTCCCATAGCGCATGGGAGACACCCCAAGTGAGCCTTAATCTGGGAACTCCCAGAGGGAATGGGACATCCCATGAGCAATTTTTTTGCAGTGGGGTGGACCAGATGGAGTGCCAGAAGTGGGAATGGCCTGGATGAGGTATGGTACACGTACCCCAAGGTACAGGCATGGATAGATGGTGTAGCCATGCTGAATCCCCAGAGGTATGATCCTGGATGAGGTTTGGTACACCCCCTGTACCCTAAGGTACAAACAAGCCTGGATAGATGGCGTAGCCTATGCTGAACCCATGTATGGGGGCTATATGTTAATCTCTACTGCAACCTGGTACCCAAGGTATGAGCCTGGATCACATAGCCCATGCCCTACCCATTTCCCAAGCTACAAGCAAAAATCCCATGCTTACCCTTGTGCCCCAAGCTGCAAGCCCATCCATGCCCTGCAGGCTATTACAGACCATGTACAGCCTGCACAGGGTGCCAATGCTACTAATGCCAGCATATGAGAGCAGGGGAGGACATTTAATAGGGCCAGCATAAATGTTGATATTATTGGACATGGCACCTCCCACAGGCTAAGGCATGCAAGGGCTTTCATATCCACCTATTTGCAGCCCATTACATGCAGAAATGCATGCAGCATCCCAATTTGTTTGGCCCCTGTGATGTGACCCCCTGGGACATCCCACATCAAAAGAGGGAAGCCCAAATTGGCAATATGGGAAGCTGTGGTCCTTCCCTCTAAATGTGGGAACTCCTGCCAAATTTGCCCCCCATAGGACCCATTAACTATTGGAAACAGTTAGGCCCTATGGGTCTGGGAAAAGGGTTGACTGAAGTGGACACAGCAAGGTTATGCAGATGTTTTCCTCTATCAGGGTGACTTTCTGGGGTAAGTTCTACTGATTTTTGGAATGTCTTAACTGCAGCTTCAAGGTGAGACAATTCTCCAGACTCCCGATCTCGACTTAGCATAGTTGCTCCTATCCTTTGGACATATCTCGATCCCTGGAGATCTGGTTTGATGGATGGTGTCTGGAGTGGGTTTCCCAAACCACCTGGAGCCTGGAAGGATTTTAGCTCCACTCAATTGTTTATGTCTTTTGTGCACTCAGGGAAGTAGTGTTGGCTGCATTTATACTTAAAACAGATTCCAAAACACTGTTAACCACCAAGCTCTGTGCCCTCCTATCAGTATCATTCAAAGAAGTAAATGAATTCCTCACAGCTTTGGATGACATGCTTAGAATGTGGGCAAATGGGAAGCATTCAGGCCGCAGCCTTATATATAAACGTGTAGGCGCCCGGTAAGCATCTCACTATTTAAAAAACTGTCAAATGTAACAGGTTGCTGGCAGATGCTTTGGTCCGCAGTCATGAAGGTGTGGCTGGTAACAGTCCTTTGGCTTCTTTTGGACCACTATGTTGCTTTTCCCTCACAGCGAGTTAAATAGATAGGGCACGTCAACTGCATAGCCTGGGTGTGTCCTTCACAGATCAATACCAGAGGCTGGGAGACCTGGATGATCTGGAAGCTGCATTACATCTAAACCAAGAAACAGTTGACCTCACGCCAGATGACCACCCAGATAGGGCAGATCATCTCCAAAGCCTTGCTGTATCCTTTGAGGATCGATATAGGAAGTTGCATAGCAAAGATGATCTGCAACATGTCCACACTCATTATACTGAGTCCTTCAAAATACCCACTTCAACCCCAGAAATATCTTGGGATGCTGCCCTCAACTGGGTCTCTATTTCAGAGGAGTTCAAGTCATCCAATTGCATAACCGCATACACCAATGCCTTCAACCTGCTACCTGAGATTCTCTGGATGGGAAATATCCTGTCTGTACAGCATGCAGCCATGCATCGACTCAATATTGGACAAGTCACTTCAAGTGCTGTGAAGACCTGCATCATTTCTCCAACATTATGTCTGCAGTAGAGATCATGGAACAAGGACTAGGCCTTACATTTCAGCAGATGCTCCAATTGAGGACAGATTTGGATGGACTTCCCCCTGCTCAAGCAAACAGATTGAAATCCCTTTCTTCTGAGCTTTACAGTGGTACATCCCCTGATCCAAGAAATGTTGCCATTAAGAGGCAGAACCTATTGAAAGAGATCTGCCAGCAGCCTGGTCTTGAATACTTTCTGCTTCCAAAGCCATACAAGGCACTCTGCCATGCATCCCAAGGCAGGCCTGTTGTCATCTTGAACAGCTATCAGGATCAGTGTGATGTGACTATAATCCTTGATCCCACTTCAGATCCTGTGCATGTTCCACTTCCAGATGTAACACTAGAGATGTTGAAATCACAGCAAGAAGTACTGAGAGAGCTGCTCGGTCATTGCAATGTCAGAACACAAGAAGCATTTACATCAACCAGACTCTTTGGTTATCAGGAGAGGTTCAGATTCAAAACACCTGAAGACCGTTTTGCAGATCTATTGGCCTGGGTGTGGAGTCATATTGTTGCACCTGTTTATCAGGTGCTGGAATCAGTTAGTACATATTTCACTGTCCTCCTCGCATTGTATTAATACTTCATTTAGCATGACATCACTAATGGCAGGCTCTGGTGGTTGCCAAGTGGAGCATTTGCAAGATTGCCTCTGCATGCATGTGCCCCAACTGATGAATTTATTCATTCATATACTGCAACACTAGGATCTCTGTTGGATGGCTATGCCAGGAAATCATCCACCACCCTGAAAGTTGGTGTTGTTGGAGTAACAGACACTGGTGGTGGATGGAACTATCTTCAAGGAGTGGAACAGGAGGTCAAGAAAATTCTTTCTATCATCAACAAATCCCAGGTAGATTGCCTCGAAGGAGAACAAGCTACAGTGGATGCTGTGAAGCTCCAGCTACAGGATTGCTCTTGGATCCACTTGGCATGTCATGGCACACAAGATGTGGTTGAACCCACCAAGAGCTGCCTTCTTCTCTATGGAGGTAATTTGGAGATGGAAACCATCCTTAGGATGCCTCTCACAAATGCAGAATGTATATTCCTTGCTGCATGCCAGACAGCTATGGGAGATGCAAACCTTGTAAATGAATCCTTCCATCTGGGTGGTGGATTCATTGCAGCAGGATTTTGTGGTGCCATTGGGACAATGTGGTCCATGAATGATTCAGATGGTCCACTGAAGAAGAGCTAATAGCCTGGGGTGCGGGTTCTTGAAGAGGGTCGGTGGCCGGTCGATTTTAGAATAGAAATGGTGAGCAGAAGATAGTGAGAAGAGGGTATAGATAGTGTGATAGAGACATAGATTGAGAGGATAGCTGTAGGTCGTAGAAATGGGCACGAGACGGATTCCGCGTGAATCCGTGATTGCGAAGGGTTTTGCACACCGAGTGCGTACGGTCGAGGTTATGTAGTTCGTTGGTAGGCACAGGGAAGACACGAGATTGGCCACTAGGCCACACTGGCTCGCATGGTGAGCGTAAGACGTAGGATGGTGATTGCTGGCACCATGGGTGCGTATTTACTAGCCAAACAAATGATGTAAGTAAAATAAAAATAGAAATGTCTAGAGCCGAAACCAGCGTGTGGTTGAATTTCCACACGCCGGCCATACAACTCTGCCACACCACTGGTTGCAGAGATTGTCTATTTTCATCTGTTTCAGGAGGGTCGTCAGCCCCAGGCGAGTGATGCAGCTGAAGCTTTGCAGCTAGCTGTGAAAGAATTGAAGGCAAGAAAGGTTCCACATGAGCGCTGAATTCCATTTATTCACATGGGGGTCTGATTAAAGTGTGTACATTCTCGAATATACAAACATGTGAGCTATGAGTATCAATAGTGGCTATTCATCAGTAACTGAAAATATACCTATTGTTCTTTATTTATCCTGTGATCTATATATGAATTCACAGTGGTTTGTCTCTGCCCACATAACCTGATTGGCTGCTGGCCACCTTTGTCTCTAGACAAACTCGGGCCGAGCTGTGGATGATGTCATTTGCTCCACTTCTCCACCCAAATCGCCGATTCTCCACCCAACTGTTACCTTTCTATTTATAAATGTCGAGATCTTCAACCCTAGCACATTGAGACTTGGGTCCAGGCAAAAATGAATTAGAATGATGAACAGGTTGAATATGTGGTCGGCAAGATGGCTTGCGGCTGGCACTGGCGTGACAAGCCAGAATTCCCAATGGTAAAATGATAGAGACAGAATAAATGGTAAACAGGTTCTAACTTTTACAGCTGAACACAATCTTTGAGCAGGTCCTAGACTTTACAAGTTTTAAACTGCTTTAGAGTAAACAATATCCTTTACATTTTTTTTTTTTTAAATCGGTTTGGGCTCATCAGCTATCAGCCGGCTTGCAATGAAGTCAATTCATAAGACATCAGTATATAACCAGCGGAATGAAAGGAGGACGCAAGGGGGAGGCAGGGATTCATACATGAAAAAAAAATGTGGCTATGGATTCCACAAGCCTGGCAACGGAGAAGACGAGATGAAGGCAGAGTTTCAGGAACCCCCAGAGGTACGAAAGAATTGTAGCATCATACTGAATATTGCCACGAAAGCTGCAGGCATTTGTTCATCTTCTTCCTCATTCAATATTTGACCAGTTTGGGTAGAAAAACGAGAACCAAATTTTATCATCTGATGCCAATGACATACTACAGTATGGTAAGATGTAATCTGTCCACAAGGCTGTGAGGAGTCAACCAAAGGTTGACAACGAGCGGCGTCTTAATGTAACAGATATAAAATCTTGCTGTCCATCAATCAGTTGGTCATTGGTGTAGCCATGTAAATAGATAAAACTTCGGAACCGTAGCGTAGCACGGGCAAACTGCTAGTTATGTTTAATCTCTGTACTAGTCTCAAAATACTTCTCGCCATGATACAAATCCCTAAATATCAGAAAGTTAGGAATGTTACAAGCAAAATTGATCAACATTTCCCATAGCCTTGACTTCACTAATGTGTACATACTCCAAGTTGCAAATTTTTGCAATCATAGGTGAGCTTTGGTTTCTCTGTGGCCTGTGACACAACATGCAATATAAATACATAACTCCCCTCAGCACAAGGGGTGATAATACAATGGTCCAAGAATGAATAGAATTGACTCATGATCAGCTGGCTTGCATTGGGGCAATCGGGAGGACACACCGTAATCACCTTCCCATCCTCCCTTAGAATGAATAGAATTGGATCATGATCAGCTGGGTTACATTGGGCAATATCAGGATGTGAACTGACCTCAGTCGGAGTAGAGGTGCTGGACACCCTGCCAGGCCGATATCCAAGAAATAATAAATGACTGTTAAACATTCAACCACAACACGGCCACCAGTATCCCCAGGGGTGCAACATTAGAAATCATTCAAGGTGGTTCGTCTTGTGAGGATACTGTGGGTGAACCAGGAACTCAGGTGATGGACAAGCAGGGAACAATAAAAATGATGAGGCCAGAACGGGACTCAGAGACAATTGGAACTGAGTGAGTATGCTTTCAACTCGGTTCTAACAGTTCAATTGGCTGAAAGTCAAAACCAAAGATGAAGCATGCTGAAGGACGTGGCCAATATCAATCTTCTCTCTTGCATGCAGTGCAAAATATACGACACTTAGTTTGCACTCCTAATTTGTTAATGGGTGGATAAACTAGAAACAATGAGTAGCCTAAACATTTGCCACTAGGCAAGGGATCCTCTAATGGGGACAAAGTTATATTGCCGTATTTGTCGCATGCTGTCCTAGGATGGTTTCGCCGGAGTTGTGTTTCGGGGATGCTGTCTGGAATCATCGGACACAGAGAAAGTAATAATAGTCGGACGCGGTGGTACATGTTGAAGCAGAACCGAGCATCAGCATTGGGAGTATTCCGAGAGTTCCGTCGAAGGCTGACATTGGCATGGTAGCGCTCGAAATATCTGTTCCAGGTGTGATCCAATATCTTCCTCAATGGGTGGTAAGAATCATGTTGAAGAGTTATCAGAAACATTTGATGCTGCAGGTTGCAAGAATGGCAAAAATGAAAGCAGTCAACCCACTGGTGTTGCATATCCGGTCAAATTTTCTTCTGTGCACGAGGATCACCTGTGGATGAAGCAATGTATAAGTAATACCTGAGAATTCAAATAAACTGCGATGACATTGCCCAAAAGAATCCAGGACCCCACCTTGAACATTGCGATATTGATGCCGAACACACAGCTCTAACAATCATAAATCAGTCTCGGGACTTGGAATTGCCAAGGCAGAGAGCGACAAGGATGGTTTGTCTCAAGTCAGCCCGATTTAATTTCAATCACAACACTCCGAGTCCGAGCTCAACTCAGTGAGGAAGTACCTGGAAACCAGCTGCAGGTAAATCTCCTGAAAGAATTAAAATCACTTTGAGGGTGATTCCAAGGTCGTGGTTAGACTCGAGGCAGTCGCTTTTCGAGCCAGCGACAAATTGATGATAGTCGATCAATGGGCCTGCGGAAAAGCGACTGGAGCGGAGTAACCGGCGGCTAGTACGACCGCAAGTTGCCGGCGTACGTTGTTTTGACTTAGAGAAATTTTCGTTCATAGAAAATTCAAACTGCCTGTATAGATATTCTGAGGAGACAAATGTCTTAAGAATGGTCAGATGTCTAGTCTATTGATTTAATAGAAGCATGAACTCGATTGGACCCTTCCACAATGCATTTACACAGCCGATTCGCGCACAATTCAGGCAGCGTGGGTGCGATCACCGCATAACGTGAACAGCTTCCGTCATCTTTGAAACACATGATCGCAATAATGCTACTTCATTTCCTTCAACACCCTCTCATGGATTGATTCATAGGCACAGGAACCAGATATTAACGGTGTAGAGAGAATTCTGAAGGCATCTGTCTATTCAGATTTCTGTTTTGAGAGGTTTGAATTTTCTATGAACGGAAATTTCTCTAAGTCAAAACTACCTACGCCGGCAACTTGCGGTCGTACTAGCTGCCGGTTAGAAAGCTCCAGCCGCTTCGCCAACACCTTTTGATCGACTGTCATCAAAAGTCCAGTGCTGGCGTTTTGCTGCTGGGTTCGAGCCTAGGTCGTGGTGTCGAAGCTGAAGACAGAAATACAATATCCTGGCAATCGGAAATCGTGTTAGCGGCTAGAATGTCGGGGCGTACTAGAATTGGCACAGAGCAAGGAAGAACTGACAAAAATGGTCGAATCAGAATGTGAACACACGTAGTCCAAACCTAACTTACCCCAGAGGCACCAGGGGATTACAATCCGAGTCAACTGCAGCGAGGTTGCACAAACTCATGGAGGAAAATTATCCTCCAAATTGAAGAGAGGACCTCGACTTGAAGGGTGTGCGAAAGGTGTTCGTGTTGGCTGTGATCATTTGGGACAACTGAAAATTGCATTATTTGGAGAGAAAGTCTCGGGACTGGCTGGAAATCAACAGAGAAAGAACACTAACAAAAATGCAATGTCGAGTCAAATTACAACCGTCCCAGCAACTCACCTGAAGCGCCTCGATGATAGGCGAGTACCAGACAAGACGCAGCCAGTGAGATCCCCACTGTGCAGCACAATGAGAAGCTGGAAGTCAGACTCGCAAGATAGGACATTGCATGAGCAGGATGCCGGAATCGTGCGAAGTGGTTCAAGAATTTCCGGAAGAACCGGTACGAAAAAAAGGCCGTTGAAGAGTCAAGAGCAATAATATTGTAGGGTCAACTCGCGGACCCTTGGACTCCACCCCCGAACCGCAAAATGTTGTCTTACCTGTTCAAATCGTAGGCTTACGTCTTCCAAAATCAAGGCTCCTGAATGTAAATCTGTAACATTAATGTTTCTATCACTTACGGCTCAAGAAAACCCGGCGCATCTTCAGCGCCTCCCAGACGCGGGTGACAACCCCCACCTGCACTGCATCCGCCAAATCCGCACGTCCGACTCCCGCACATGTAGGAGGGCTGGGGAGCCAGGGAGGAAGACGACCACGATTCCACGCATCGCCGCGCATACTACAACTACCTACCACAAAGTCTTCCGCACAGCGAGCTCAGCTCGCCATGAACCACGCCGCGAATCGTGCATACACCTGTGCTGCGGAATAGACGCTGACCATGCGGCGTGAAGTCGCCGTAGGTTCCCGGCGCGCTGCCCGTGTCTATGATACGCAGGACGCACACTAGCTGCCGGCCGGCGCAGCGGTGCATGGTGCGACAATGGGTGCGAACATCCTCTTTCTCAATCCCATATCGCCCACGCTCACGCACACGGTTAAGTTCTACACCCTCCGTCGTCTATTTGCTCCCTTCTTCAATTTCACCAAACTCTGCACTGCACCGAAGAAAATTCCAATCGAATTCAAACAGCTAAATGGCTCCGAATACGAACGCTATCCCGCAAATCTAGAGCCCGAGCACCGAGCTTGGATATTCTCGTGCTCTGCAAGACAGCGTTAGTTATTCAATCTCTCGTGTCCCCGCCCTTATATTCGTTTTCAACTCCGTCCCCTCCGAGCCAGGAACTCTTCTCACACCGCTGCACCACTTCGCCATCCCACATACTTCGAGGGTTCAATATTATTATTACGCACTCGTCCGAGTTTCAGCTTCCACGCATGGAGCAGTCCCGCCCTACACCCTACATTAAATCCTCTCTCCCAGCAGCATCTTCTCCCGCGAATGTTTTTCATCTTTCCAGGCTCGGCGGTATCCAGATATCCGGACTCTGGGCGACCCTTCAACGTGTTATCCTAGCTTCTTTCTGCAGCAGCCGTATTGGTATTATCCTAGCTCGTTCAACACCGGTGGTGTGCACCCGTCCACGCCTGGAAGATAGCTCTGTACAACGTAAAAATCAACCCCCCCCCTCGGTCCTGATTGATACCATGTTCCGTTTATTGCTAAGTCGGTCCTGCCGCGTCCTCGGTCCCCAGCTCTGAGTCAGTCCACGTCCGCTCGAGCTCCGGATCCACATCCGTCCGGATTCTACTTCGGCTCCACTGTCTTTGCTAGGGCTCCAAACCAACAAGTTCAATTTCTTCCCTGTATTCAGCGTCGCTCTTGCATTAATTACTTCAAAACTCCCTCTACGGCGTTACGGCGGCAACGCGCGTTGCGAACGCAAATATTAATTGACGCACCCGATTTCACAATCGTCTCAAGCCAAGCCGGATGGAAAATATACTATCCCTCGCGGCGGGAAACGATCGTCGGTGAGCGCAGAACCGGAAAAACAACGAGGAAAGGAGAGCGAATACGGCATCTTGAAGTTTAGGAGCTTCCATTGCCAATAGACCTACGAATCAGACGATTTGACAGTAAACGGCGACAGAGAATCAACAACCACAGGACCAACAAGAATTTGGTCCAGGGAAGATCGTTCAAGAAGATAACACCAGGTATTGATCTCATTTTTGCTGCTGCCATCCGGTCTTTTGCAACTTATATTGGAACTACCCGTTCATGTTAGGACTGCGACCAATGGATTCTGACCTTGCGGGCCAACGTTTTAAGTTCGTCCGAGCCCCAGAATGCTGCCATATCCACAGTTGGCCTCGCGAATGTGTTTGGACATCGATTCATCCAGGGCATTCTATGAAATCGTTCTTCAAGCAGTAGAAAAGGTGAGGGAACCGAACGACAACAGCAAGAGTTGAACAAGGATTTCAGAGGACAATATCTGCGTCGTGTTGGAAGGAAATCCTCCACCCCGGCTGGCCCCTGGGCTCCGAGTTCTGTTTAAAAAATAGGAGGGCCAATGTGTGGGCTTGTAATTTTGTGAGAAGTATGGAACGAGAGCAGGGTGTGAAAAACCGATGAAGTGTAGCCTTGATTCAACCCGAGAGATTTTAGTAGCAAGTTGCTTCAATATGGTTTCCGGCTGTGGGGCCTAAGTTGACCCACGAGCGTGGAGAGACTTCGGTGTAACGGAAGCTGCACGACAACACAGGGGTTTTTCGTCGCGGGTTTACGAGCCAGTACGGATTGAGTACCAGGACAAGGCGGAAAGCCGAGGTTCTTATGTCGGATCAGCGCGCCGAGCATCGACTTCGCGTCCGAACTGCAGCGTGCGAATCTTGCTGTATTTTTATTTCCCAAATTCTACCTCAGGTCGTGTCTCGCTCTCGTCTCTCCCAATAGCTTTCGAGGTGACCCAAAATCTATGACATTGACACTTCTGCCAGTACTCACAGCTGCGAATAATACTAACTATATATCCGCGTCCGCTGATGTCGTGTGCAAATCCCAACTGCCGCTTCTGCGATTACAGAGCCCACCAAGCACTGAATTTGTTGTCTGCCCCCACTTCAAGTTACCATGCCACCCTGCAAACCTACTTATGTGTGTCTGCTGGAAGTGTGAAATCCAAGACTGCCCCGTTTCATATCCCGAAACAACAGCATAATGACTGGCTCACCACCAAGCCCTCGCCACCTATGCTCAACATCTCATCCGGTGGGAGTTGCCGACCCTGCATGGATCCCCGTCTTGTATCAAGGTTTACTCTGGTCTATCTTGCGACCGTACGTCCATTCATCAATCACCGCTACTCTTCTGACACTGTATATATAGAATGAGGATGCACCCATTGTGCTTTGCATCAAGGACTGCCCCGAGTTATCTGACTTTCAGCTCTCGCGGTACCAGTGCGGAAGGTTCATCAGAACGTTGACGAGGTGGCGTTGCGAGACCCAGGAGCGCAGGGAGAAGGGAGTCAAGCAAACAAGGATTAGAATTTGATTATAATTTGAATAGAGCGCTGCGCTGTCGTCGGGCAGTCGGTGGACGAGGGCGAGCGGAGGAAGCGAAGATCCATGCGATGGATTTGTCATTGCATCAATTCTATTCTTGGATAAGCTCTCCATGTTTCGTGCCCTGACGGGCTAATCGACGGGATTCGATGCTATTGTCTCCTCGCTCGCGGTATTTTCCTATCTCCTTGTTCACTGGGGTATATTTTATTTATTCAAATCGGTAGTTCATCGCTGTTTTGCCATCGTTGGACCGGTGATACCGGTCTCCTCTTCCCTTTTGTCATTCCTCCACTCATTCAGAAATTTCCTTCTTTGAGATTTGAACAGGGAGGATGTCCGATTATCCCGTATACAGGTCAGCCGCGGCCACGCACGGTCCGAGGTCCTGGTTCGTATTCAGGGTGCTGCTTGTTTTTTATTCCTACAGATATGTTACTAGGCCGCCTGCAGTGGGAACTATGGCTACGACGGATTTTGTGAATAAAGTGGTGCATTTCGCATAGGAATGGAAGAGACTCACCATAGTCGAAGGACGAATCCACTGCGCTCCATTTCTGCGAGCCGCCGCGGTGGTTTTTCATTCGTCCTACTTCATAATATTAAAGAAAGCCACCACCTTTCGTCAAGGACACAACATCGATTTCATGCCGACACTTCTTTTTGAATCCTGGCGAATTCAAGCTACTGCTCAGGCAACATCCCGCCCAGGAATGCGCTGAACGCCGTATGCAGAGTTGAAGGAATTTATGCTGCAGGATCGACGGTGAATACAGGGAACAGTATTGGAATTTTGTGTACGAGCACAGTTCTCTGACGAGAACTTGAGGTATAGGACTTGAAGATGGGTTTCAACGATGTTAATTTTGCACACGTCTAGATTTCTTACGCAAGACCGACGAAGGTGGGAGAACAACAAAAATTCCAACCTGGCCACATCTGCTGCACAATATCGGACACTGGACTGAGCGTCCGTACTCTGATCTGCGAATCGACGGCGCGGAGATACCCCATACGCACTGACGCCGCGTACGTACCGTACTGGTAGGTGACTATACCGCGGGCACGGGTACGTACCCTTGTGGACTAAGGGACCCGCGAGCCTCAGTCGAGCGTGTCAGAGTGGAGCTCATGCTCTCGCGCACGGCGATACCTCCGGCAGTCTCAAACGAATTCACCACACACCATCCCTCCCCGCGCGATGCGGCCCTACCATGGACGGCACATAGAACAGCGCACCCCTGCATGCTATCCCACGCAGGGCCCGCAGAGATTGTCTCTGCGCGTAGCGGCGCCCTCTCGCGCATGTACGAATCCTCGCCGCATTTGCGCATGCACTCCCCGCAACTCTCCGCACGATGGCGGTGCGTGCAAGCACGACTCCTCGCCCCCGTGCTACAGCTCCACTGCGTAGGTGCACAGCGTCTCTCTGCACCGGTATAGCATCCGATAATGAAGGGGAACGAGACAGTGCAAGCACCCCGTGTGTTAATTGGACATGCGATCCGGACGAATCGCATTCGCGGTCCCTCCCGATCCACGCATGTGGCGTCTATCCGACTACTGTATTATTAAATTCAATTCGACAGTCACGCGTCACGCGGGGGGTTGTCGATTACGAATTTTGGTTGGTTGTCACGTGTCACAGGGGGGGTTGTCGAATAGGTTCGATGTCACGAAATTCTGAAAAAAGTGTCTTTCAGCAACGAGAAGCCATAAATAAATCTCTTGTGCATTTCCTGCATTTAAACTGGCCACATATAGTATCTTTTGTAAATTTTGGCTTCATATCAGTCAAAACTCAACAAAATCGCTGGGGGAACCATACCCAAAGCAATTAATTTAAACCAATGTCTGCCTGGCTTTTTGTGCTTCCGCAAAAAGAACCAGACCACTCCATGATATTCCTTGATCAATTCGGCGCTATGTCGAATTTTTTGGGGCTGTCACTGTCCAACCTGGGCCGTGTCAAAGTGTTGAATAGGTTCCGGATGTCACGCATCACACCCCCTGTCGAATTGAATGAAATAATACAGTACGTTCCGCAAGCCTAAGGACGGTTTGAAATAAAAATAAATGGAGAAAAAGAAACGAAATGAAAGAGGATGTATATGATGGTGGAAGGTGCGTGGAGGGCGCCACAGAGTCCGGAAAATGCGGACGGGCAGAAAGGGAGTGCAGGGAAGGAGAACGAGAAGGTAGAGAACGAAACTAAATGAAGGAGCACGAGAAATGCGGGGAATAAAGAATATGTACCATAACCCCCCACACCCATGAAAGCAGATGCCTAAAATAATGATAGGGGGATTGGACAGACCATATGGGATGCAGATACGCACAGTACAGTGATGTCCCCAGTGTTCGTGGAGGCAGGTAGCACCGGTAAATAACAACAATTTTAACTACTACTATTACAATCACCACCACCCTTGCACTTCCGGTGGCGAGTGGCCCAGCTTTCGGGTTGTTCCAGCAGCAGTGAGGAATACCAGGCCAATCCGTTGCCATTGACATTGGCCGGCCTGCTCCACCATTCAAATGCCCCACCATATCGACACCCAAACTTCGGTCCCACCTCCTTCAAATTCAATGCCTCCTCACCCAAATGTCGAATCATGGTGGCTTGCATTGGGAGACCAAACCCGCGCCTCCAACTTATGGAATGTGTGACGTCACATCGTTGTCACGTTCTGGGGGAATGGCTTCCCCCAGGCCCCTCCCCTTCGCTGCGCTGCCCTTTCCGCTGGCGCGGGGCCATTTTCGCTGGCGCTGGCCCTTTCCGCTGGCGCGGGGCCTTTTTCCGCTGGCGCGGGACCTGTTGCAGCAATAGTCCGAATTTATACACCATTTTTTCACTGCTGCACACAAGGTCACAAGACAATTGGCACCCCCGTCGATTTTTACGGAGCCCCACTGTGTGGAGCACCGCACGACGTGGGTGCCAAATGTCCTGTGACCTTGTGTGCAGCAGTTCAAAAATAAGACCTAGTTATTAATAAAACAACAATTTTTTTTGGGCGACACATGTATTGCTGTATGACGGTTCGGGCGCCGGCCCCGACGGCTGGGGTTTCCACCCCAGACCCCGACCGCTGGCGCGGAGCCTTACGCTCGCCGCTGGGCCCACTGCGTGGTGCAAAAAAAGAATCAACTTCGCTGGTTCGAACGCACGACCTCGGCGAAAAAGCATAATTGTAGGCGGGCATACACCACAACAACAACATCTCAAAGAGCCCTTTGAAATTGTAGGGAAATTAGTGGGACTGGGGGTGCAGATGACCGACCTGCGACACAGCCACCAAAGTTGGAGGCGCGAGTTTGAATTCCCTTGCATTGCACGTGGGTGGCCAATACCTATGTCGATTGGCATGCTATGCCCACATTGTACCAAATTCCCTTCACATGTGGACAAAGCACCATGGGCTCGTTTTAGGCTCATAAAATGACATCCTGTCTCACCCAGGAACCCACACTAGCATTGCAACACAACATTGAGTTGATCATAAGCAGCTCTCGATGCCGCCGACAAAAGCT